>JABUQX010019903.1:42500-50616 GCA_015478945.1 Trachelipus rathkii
GAAGATGTGCTTATTGCGAATGAAAATGAGGTAATATTTATATTCGGATATTAATGGACAGAATTAAGAAATGATAATGATAGTTAGATGTTTATTAATTTGATGATTCTGACTTAAAATATTGTATATATATATATATATATATATATATATATATATCATATATACTATATATATTATATATATTATATATATATATATATATATTATATATAATTATATATATATAATATATATATATATATAGGATATAAGTGATATACCATATATCATTAAGACCTGCCACAGAGCTTCCCCATTATATCTTGTCATACGCCTTTGCAAGTCCATAAACCTAGATACAGTTTCCATATTCTTATCTCTTTATTTGCTTTATAAATGTATTAAATTTGATCTACACATCCTCTACCACTTCAATATGCCGACCTTGTTCCCATCATTAATCCCTCAATTCACCGAGCACCTCTTCAACGCCAAAATACCAGCGTAATATAATATTCCCTCCAACACTCCCAATACTTAATTTCCAACTGTAGTTTTTACAGTTCCCCTTTTACCCTTACTCTTATCAAGGGTTCTATCATTCCATCTTCCTCCAGTCCTTCGGAAGCATACCCTTCACACAAACGGGCTTTGTTATCACATCTTCATAGTTCAGTTAATCAACATTTCTTATCTGTCTCGGAATCCTTGATTCTGGATACTCCACAAGCTAAATAACTTCATCAATCCCCACATTTTCTGATAATTACCTTATGCACTCTCCAATACTTTTTCACGGTCCACTTATACTTTTCGCTCTTCCCTACATTTCTAATCTACACCCTTTCCTAAACATGCCTACTTCTTCTCTTCTCTACACCATCAAAACCCACACACATTCTGTTAACTTCGATCATCTGGCCAAATATCATTCATTCTCGAAAATGCTCCCTTTCACCTTTCTTCACCCTTTATTCTCATTGGTCACAAACCAGCACCATCCCTATTCATTATTTTCAATTGAAGATCATCCCTATATACTCTCCTTTCTTAACCCTTTCTGTCGCTTTCTTATATATACATTCACCTTATCTCACTTCTACCTATATAACACTCCTTATTATCTCACCATAATCTTAGAAGCTAAATGTATATATATATTTAACTATAATATATATTTAAATACTACTACTACTACTATTCGGCCTACATGGGGAGCTCATATTATATTCATAATCTATATACTCATACTATCCTACACCTATAACACACTAATATTACTATTATAAACGATGCCTTTTTCCAGTCCTACAAAAAAGGTTATATATTCTGATATTTTGGCCTTCACATAATGGGATATATAATATGTACACGAACATTTGTACTGTGCTAGACACACTATTAATGTATTCATTACAGAGAGAAGCCCTTCCTGCGACTCCCCTCCCCCTCCTTCTGCGAAACTCACTTACTTCTCAGTGACCTCAATCCGTTACCCAACACACTACCCTTTCGAACACGTCTTTAAACCGGCCATAAAAATATTGACTCCAATAAAGAGTTAATTTTTGGATTCGGGTCCAGCAGTATCTCCCCAATTCCCCAGGTCGATACTTCTTACTCAGGTTTCATCCCGACCGCGTTCACCAAATATCTGTTTACAATTTGTTCGCAAATAAGGTTCAAAAAGGAGGCACCACTGCATTTGAATAAGATACTTGGGGATATGGTAGAAGGGAGAGCGAGGAGGGTGAGGGGGTTGACTTTATAGATTAACCTCGGGGATGGGTGGGGTGGGCAGGGGAGCACGTTTCAAATGTTCATTTTATTTTTCGTCCTTGCCGTAACAATTATCCGGAATACTTGGGTTATTTTTTTCGTTATGCATGTAATAAATATGTTTTTTGTAACATTTGGAATTCCAATTGCATCTACTACTTGACTTAGCAGTGGAGTTCAAGAAATAATTCGTTCTAGTTTATTAACAGGGAAATTTTAATTCTCAATATGGTATTATTTTCATTATTTTTATTACTAATTCATTATTATTATTTATTATTTATATTATTATCACCCTAATTCTTATTATTATTATTAATCTTATTCACATTCATTATTATTATTATTCACTATTATTATTATTATATATTATTATTATTATGTATTGGATTCAATTATTAACCGTTGTTTGCTTATCTATTTTATCATTAGTCTTATTGTTAATTAATGTTTTCTTATTATTCTTCTCCGTTATATTTTACTCATGGTCTTTATTATCATATTAATCACTTTATTATTTTTATCCCTCTATTTACATTCTTTTAGTATCTGGCTTATAACTTATTCATATTTTCTTAACACTGCTTACTTGATTTTCGGTTAGTATTTTATTTGAAGTATTTGTGGGTTTAGTTAAACATTGTGACTTATTGGATATGTATTCCATAATTTGTTATAGTAGTTTTTCTATCATTATTTATCTTGCAATTTTCCATCCCAGATACAACCTTGTAAATTATTTTTTATTAATTCTGTATTATTATATGCAAGCAGCCTCAAAAGGACACATCAGTACTCGTTTCCAATTAAATATCTATCTTCTTTTCAGAAATTGAAAAATCTTACTGATATTAACTAATACACTCTTTATGTATTACTGTTTCTTTTTTTATTCCACTACTTTAATTTAAAGGCTTACATATAAGTCCTTTAATTTACGAATATTAACGCTTTCTAAATTCTATTATCTTTATTATTCAAATACTCTTATTGGTATTATTAGGTCTCTCAATTACTTTATTGATTTACTTACTTATTTCTTATTATTATTATATTATTATTATTATTCATTGGTATTCATTATTACCTTCATATTATTATTATCTACTTATTATTTTTTATTTTATTTCTACTATATTAATTATTATTAATTATTATCTATTATTATTATATATTTATTTCATTATTTATTTCTCATTATTTATTATTAATTACCTTATTATTCATATTTACACTCTACTCATTATTTTATTATTATTATCTATCTTATTTGATTTCTCTTACTCTTATTATTGATTAGAGTACCTCGACGATTTCTCATATGCTTTTAACCTCAAACTCATCCTTCTTCTTCTGTATTATCCGCAGCTTGCCTACATTAACACAATGAGGCTACTCAAACAAACCCAACATTATATCATAATCCGATATGTCTCTTCTCTTCTCTGCTAAAGCATCTCACAAATGTCAAAAGCAACTATTCAAAAATAGAGCCCCTATCTTTCAGTTAATTCAAATTATGAATGCTCTCGCCAGCAAAAGGGTGTAATTCTCACAACTAAATGCGTGAAGGAGTTCCACAATCCCAAATATTCTCTCTCTCTATTCCCTCTTCCTCATCTCGTCTCTTCCTACTCATCTCTCTCTTCATCTCCTCTCTCCTCCTCCATCTCTCTCATATACAGATGAATATTTATTTTCTCGGGAAAAAAATTAACAAAAACTATCCTTTCCTCTTTATAAGGGAGCTGGAAATAAGAGGCGTGCGCTGCCGTTCCCCCCTTTTGATTATTATTTTCAATGTATATGGTTAGCATTAATTAAGGAGAAAGGTTCTCTGCTATTTTACTATTAAGAAGGGCATCACGTACCCTTCTTTTAGGCGGTACATCAAAGGTTTTATTTGGTTTGGTTTTTGGTTATTATCGTCCTTTACAATTGGATCACTGGTAGACAGAGTCAGAAGCAAAAAGTTCTCCCTCTTTTTAAGTGGAATGTACCCATAAAGGATCGACACGTGCCCTCTTACTTAGTGAGGTGAAGATCATACTTTATAAATGTTTAAGAAGCTAAATCATTCAGTATTCAACAAATATAAATAATATATATAAATTTAATATTACCGTACTGATTTATCTGAGAAATAATAATTGAAAAACCATTTAATGCATAATCATTATAATATATTCCATAATATAATTTCTTTTTAAATACTAATTAATTAATAATATTAAATAATATATATAATAATCAATAGTAAATCATTCCAAAGTTATATTTAAATTGAACATAATTGATATTAAATTAAATCTAATAATGAATGTTTGTATTGCAACTTATATAAGTAAAATCTGAAAGAAGACTATCACGAGATAAGTAATTATTACTCATATATTATTATATAGGATCACATATCTTATCAATTTTCTATTTATGATTTAATTCTTAAGGACAAGAAAGAGCTCGTGTCCTTCCATCACCCTCAACTCCTCCTCTCCCTCCATACCATCCTCATCCCCCCTCTCCCTCTATCCTCTCTCTTTGTATTCCTCACTGATTTTCAGCTTTAATTAACCACCCACCTCTTCAACGCATTTCAAATAATTATTATTATTATTTTATTATTTTATTTTTATTATCTATTATTATTTATTATTATTATTATTATTAATTATTTTATTATTAATTGATTAATTATTTGATTATTTATTATTATTATTATTATTATATTTATTATTATATTTATTCATTATTATTATTATAGTCTATAATTAATTTTAAAATCATGCCATTGTTGTTCCCTAAAGCTTCTGAACATTTTGGTTTCATTTTATTTTATATAAAAGATCTTTACATTAATAATTATTTGCATGGATTCACCAAAAAGGAAAATAATAGGAATTCATTGTAATTTAATCATTATTATAGGTTTAATTATTATTATTAATTTGTTAATTATTAATTTATTTTATTATATTTTATTAATTTTTATTAATTATTATTATTTATTATTATTATTAATTATTAATTATAAAATCTTTTCAAAATGCTCTCAGATCGTTATACTAGTTGTTACACGTGCTCAACGTTCGCCGCACATTTAATTTTATTTATTTAATTTATTTCTTTTATTTTACTATAATTATTTTATTACTAAATTCATTATTAAATTAATATGTAGATTTTAATTTATTATCAGTTTTAATTTTATTTTATTTTCTACTTTATTTTAATTTATTGTATTGGCGGAGAGGTTTTCTATTACATTTTATGGACCTATTTTGTTTCACTTGACAAGCATTTTCATGATTTTCTGAAATTGAAGAATTACACGATAAGTCCTTTTTTACATCTAAATAAATTACAAATATTTAACCAATGAAGGTATTGAAAAAAACTGTCGTAAAGTTCGTACCTGACCTTATATCTAAATAACATGATAAATTGCTCAACTGGAATCCTATCTTGAAGGATCCTAGTAATTGTTATTCCTTTTAATATGAAAAGTAATCTAATACGTAAATTTTGTTAATTTATTTATTTTTATCTTATCCGGGTGTTGGGGCCCTCTATATCATACCTACGTCTCCTTTTAACCTTGGATGGAATGCCCCTCTCATGCTAGCGCTCGAGATGGCCGGGGTTTGATTTTTTTTTTTAATATACAAAAAAACTTATAATAATAATTGAAAGTAAAAAAAGAATAAAAATAAAGAACTTAGAAAAAGAAATCAATTCAATTAAATATCATAATGAAGACTATATATGTTAAATTAAATACATAATATATATAATAATCTAATAATAATAATGGACCAAATGAATAATCTTTCTGATATTAAGAATATTAGAAATGAAGATTAATAATAATAATATCTAATCTTTTCTTGACATTCAAAAATTTGTAAGACTAAGATGGTACAGTAAATTCTAAAACAACACTCAGATCTAAAAAGAACACGTTATCTTACAAGTTTTTAAAGCTTCCGCCTCATTTACCATTTGAGTTTCTAAGTTCAAAAATGAACATACAGTCGAAGACGCAAGTGAGTGATGATTTAAGATAGTAACTTTGTATACTCATAAATTTCATATTGATACCTAGGCCCATAGAGAATAAATTGCGTATGTGCTTATTGACGCAATTATCTGTACCATGATTTTGACTTCAAAGAGAGAGAACGCGTCAAATCTTCTGTTGGTGAATTACACTTACCACCTACTCAGAACATATCAAGCTTCCTTCTTACCCCGTCCACACTGCTCGAGCGGCAGAGGTCAAAGCAGAGCTACTTTGCACAAAGATGAAAAACACTCAGCAGTATTCCGGTGACATCATATTTTATATCGCATAAGTATCAACAGTGCGTGGGATGTTCCAACCTTCCTAACTGTATCTCCACCGCCTACTATCTGCTAGGTGCCATCAGCGTTTCAAAACCGTTCCAGAAGCGTGACCACTTACCAATGCATAGGGGCGGATAATAATGTGCTTTTATCATAAAATATTTTCTCTCCTCATCTGAAAAAAATCCGAGTCTCGACCTGGATGTTCTTTTTCACCTGTAGGTGCTTCGCCTTGACCAGCTGCGTGCCCAGAGTGTGACGCGCAGGAGCCAGTGGCATGATCCTGATAAGGTGGGATGCTTTATAATTTCACACACATGAAGATTATTGACGCTGTTCTTCTTTTCAGTCAGCATTCGTGACATAGTGAGTCCAAGGCACATAACGACCGTTTAAATCTGCTAGGCGCGTCAGGTTTCAATCCCAACAGGGTGAATTACTCAGATTTTAATTTTTTATCATTATTATATATTAGGTATTATTAGTATTATATATTATTATTATAAATATAATATATATTATCTAATTACACACCATACCTAGTATATAAGTATATATATTCTATATTATATATATATTTAATATATAATATTATTATATATGTACCTTAACTAAAAATTTAATACTTTAAATTTTTTTTCAATTCAATTTTGTATTCTTTTTTTGATTTATTTATTTTTTTTTATATTATGTTCTATATAAGTTAGAATTTCTATATATAATAAACTTAAATAATTTTCTAGTTTCAATTTAATTGTAAAGTTCTTTAGAAGCTCAATTAATTATTCTTATATTTTTTAAGTATTGATTTCAATACAGAATTAGCTTTATAAAATAATATTTGTATATTACCTGTAAAGTCTTTTTTTTTAATATATACTCGATATATCGATTATTTTTATAGGCAAGAATACAATGGTCGATAAAAAAATTGGCATGTTTTAAAATAATAGTATATATAGTTAAGGCCAAATCAAAATAAAAACCCACCGAGGCTCCAAAAAATTTACCATCACGCAAATCCGTTTAAATATGCGCACTTTCAACTAAGAAAAAACGTTAGCGAAATCCATCGGAAACCCTACGATACAAATTGCATGGCACACGAACATTTTCTACTTGGGACTCGACTCTTACCGACCCAGTGATGAGTGAGGTAAAATAAGTTACAATACTGTTTCGAGCACCAGATGATAAGTTTAAAATAGAAGCATGTTTCAAGGTAAGATTAGTTTCATATGTTGTTGATTTTGATATTTGAAGACTATATTTTCAGCCGTCATCTTTCAAGTTTCGTGGTTTACGGTTTTTTCATGTTCATGATTTAAGTTCAATACTTTGAAACATTTCACGAAAGCTTACTTACTTCTTCTTCATTCTTCTTCTACTTCTAGGTCTCTAAATCTTATAGTCTTCTTCTTCTTGCTTCGTTCTTTCTTCTTCATATCTATATATTATGTATTATATTATTATTTTTAATTATTATTATTATTATTATTTTATTATTAATTATTATTAATCTTATTATATTATTAATTATTTATTATTATTATTATTAATTATTATTATTATTATTTATTATTATTATTTTTATTATTATTATTAATCACTTTTATTATTATTATTATTATTATATATTATTCTTATTATTCATTATTACATTATTCTAATTATTATTATTATTAATTCATTAATTTATTATTATTAGTTTTTATACATTTAATATTTATTATTAATATTAATTCTTCTTCTTCTTCTTCTTCTTCTTCTTCTTCTCTTCTTATTATTATTAATTTATTCATTTTCATCATTACAATTATTATATTTTATTTATTATTATTATTATTAATTATTATTCATTATACATTATTATTATTATTATTATTATTTATTGATTAAATAGGTGAGTCTGGGGCCATTTCGCACGGTTCGCGTGAACAGTAGCTATAAATATTTTAAGGGAAACATGAAAACATCACGGAAAGTTAACATTTATCGGACAAAGCAG
>JABUQX010019904.1:7500-10000 GCA_015478945.1 Trachelipus rathkii
ATATATATATATAATATAAGACAGTAACCAATGAGAGAATCTCGCACTCACGTGATACACGATCATACACTCGCAAGTGATCGTGAGTCTACTTCTTTCGCGTACCGCACTTTGTAGACCACTGCACTAGAGGAATTGCTTCTGTCCACTTAGAGTTCTTGTCGATGCAGGTGAGAAGATATATGAAGACTGGAGCTGAATTATCGGTAAAAGAAGATGCCGATATGCACTGTTTCAAATCTCTGTGACGAGATTTTCATGGGAGCAATAGATGGTCTAGTATGGCGTTGAATTTTTGATAATTGCTACTGTTGACAGGAGCGAACCAAAATTCTGATATCACGATCCATGTTGGGCCAGAAATACCTAGTCTTTAAAAGACACAGAGACTCCTCAACTCTAGAATGAGACATCTGATGAAAATTATTGAAAATCTGTTCACGACAAGGTTTTGGCAAAAATGGTCGCGAAAATCTGAGGAGGTATCACACCATACTAAAAACACATACTATAATACTACCATAATAATTCATAATACCATAATACCATAATAAATCAAAGAAGTACGAACAAAAGTCCGACAAGTTAGAAGCTATGAAGTCCTAGAATTGTTTTCTCGCAGAAGGCAGGGACCTTCCTCACGAAGCTTGAAGAGATAGGAAAGAAAACAGAGATATGAAGGCTCCGGTCTCATCACAAAAGGCAGCCAAACCAAAGCGATAATGGGGGAAGCAGTGATCAAGGGGCATTCTATGCATGATGCCTCCTAGGAAATATGATCTTTCGCTATAACATTGACATATATATATATATATATATATATATATATATGATATATATATATATATATATATATTAATATATATTATAATATATAATATATATTCTATATATATATATATAATATATATATATATATATATATATATGCTATATATATATATATTATTATATAATATATATAGTATAATTATATATATATATATTATATATATTATATCTCCTAGAAGATATATATTTATCTATAGATATAATATTTATATATATATATATATATATATATTCGACCCCAGAGTAGGGGTGAGGTGCGAAAAATACACTGGAAACAAAACAGCTATGTAAAAGAAAAGAACATGACGTAAGGTGAAAAGTAAGTCTCCGCCCCACCACCATTCCCTTAACCGCGAGCCTGTCGCAGGAAAAAATCCACAACACCACCAAAAACCCCCCTTTGGTATCTCTCTATCAATGTAAAGGTTCATAATCCACTAGGCCAACCCGCCCACAACATACTCCCTCACAAAAACACTCCGCCCGCCTAATCATTTCTATTATGCCTTTTCCTCTCTGCAAACACATTCGTTTCCTTTCAAACATTCCTTTAACTGATTCAATCCATCTTATGCCCAAAGCCTGTCAACCACCACGTTTGTTCGCAGCGAGTTTTAACAATTTCTTGCCCCAGGAAGATAAAATTTGACTGCTACGCGGAGGATTGTACCAGCGTCCTTTCTTATGAGAGTCGGAGAGTCAACCTCCTACGCCACGAGGCCGTTCATATATATATATTAATATATTTATATATTATATATATATATATATATATATATATATATATTATTATATATTATTATATATATATATATTTATATATATATATTATATATATACATATATAAATTATTATACATTGTTTGAACGGCAACTTAATAAGATGGTAACAAAAAAGAACATTTAATGGGGAAGATAAAGAAACTGCCTTTCTCCTGGGATGTTGTCGAGGAACCACCGCATGTTGCGTACTGCGAACGAATATACCTGATGCTTCCTAAATACCCTCCCTCCAAAAAACAGTTAGATTCAAGAGCAGTTTAAGCGGAAGGAGCTCCCGTCAAGGCTGACATCACAGGTTTTCACCCTGTCCTTCCTTTCCGTTCCAAATACTTTTCAAAATTCTTATAACATGCCATGAACGCAATTAATTAAGAAAAATTTTTTTTGTTTACCATCTTTATTAATTGGCGTTCATGAAAATGTAGCATAATTTAAATACGGGAAACTGGGGGATGGGACGGGTGAAACACTGGGTGATGTCGCCTTGACGGGAGGCTCGTTCGCTTAAAGTTGTTCATTTGGAGTTAGAGGATGGCTTCAGTGGTAGAGCAATCGAGAATTATCGCTCTCACGTCGCAACATACGTGTGGTTCCGATCTCAGAGAAGGCAGTTTTTTCTTTATGCTTACCCATTAATGTTCTTTGTTTTACTAATATTATATAATATATATATTATATTATATATATTATATATATTATTATATATATATATATAATCATATATATATATATATATATAATATATATATATATAAATATTTTTTATATAATAATATATATAATATATTTATATATATATATATATATATATATTATTATATATATTATATATATATATATAATATTATTATATTATATATATATATATTATATTATATTTCTTTTT
>JABUQX010019904.1:30000-32332 GCA_015478945.1 Trachelipus rathkii
CCCTCCTATCATCCTCCCCTTACCCAATCCAGTCCCTAACTATTCTAAAATCCTTTACTTCTTCCATACTTACCCCTACTCTAACTTCTTAACCACCCTCCCCCTCGCTCTCTTCCTCCTCCTCAAACACTAACACTTTACTCTTACCTGGATTTATCTTAAGACCCTTTTGTCCACACATTCTCTCAAACTCCCTCACCAAATACCTCAGCCCTTCCGCGTTTTTCGCCACTAGGGCAGTATCGTCCGCAAACAGTTATATTTCACTTCTTCTATCCATCCCATTCATTCAATTCCACCCCCTCCCCTCCCTCACCATTCCTCTGCAAACACTCTCCCTAATAAACAAATTGAATAACCACGGCGACATTACATACCCCTGCACTCAATCCTCTCACCACCGCAAGACATCTCACTGCTCACCCTCCTAACGACTCCTCACACACCATTCTACGCTATTCCTTATAAACGGCCCCTAATATCCTTTACCTAATTTACCCCCACTCCATTTTCCTCCAACACCCTCCACAATTCACCTCTTTTCACTCTATCATATGCTTTCTTCTAAATCTAAAAACATCACCCATACACTTTCCCTTTCCTCTCTATACTTTTTCTCCACAGCATTCTTGTAGTGTAAACACTGTGTTCACACACCCTGCTTCCCCTCCCTACAATCCTCCTTGTTTTCTTTCCCGCCATCATCTGCCCCTCCCGTTACAACTCGTCAGCTCTCTCAATGCAGTATTCTCCCATCCAACTTTTCCTACCACACTTAAAAGACATATACCTCTATAATTCCCACATTCCATCCTATCCCCTTCCCCTTATACAAGGGGAACCAAACAACCATCCTCCCAATCCTGTGGTACCACCCCACTCCTCCAACATATATTATATAACCTATACAGCCATTCCTCCACCCCTACACCTCCCTTCTGCTTGAGTACCTTTCTCGGGCTGTCCAGACCTGCGCGGTACTTCCCCTTTTTTTCCTTATTCAATGGCCTAAGTAATTTCTCCAGTTGTATTTCATCCTTCCCCTCCCCCGCAATTCACACGTACCCCAGTCCTCACCTCATTCAAATCTTCCTCCCCTCCTCCACCCACGTTCATTCAATAATCCATAAAATCACTCCCCCAACCTCTTCCTCACGCCTATCCTCTCTCTCCTATCCAATCCCCATCTCCTCCCTTAATCCTCTCCCCAACCCCTCCTTCTCCTTTTTTTTATTTACTTTTTTCCAGCACATCTTTCTCCCCGATTCAAAATTTTCCGTCACTTTTCTACACCATTCATCTTTTGCTCTTCTCTTCGTCCTCTCCACCGCCCTCTTTGCTTCCACTCTAACCCTTCTAATTCCTCCCAGCTTTCCTCTCTCCTACTTCCCCACCATTTCAACCATAAGCCTCGCTTTTTCCTTTTCACCACCTCCTTCACCTCCTCACTCCACCATACACTCCCTTTCCTTCTGCTTGCACCCACCCCTTTTACTCCACATACCCTTCTAGCCTCTTCACATACTGCCTCTTTAAATCTCATCCACTCCCCCTCCACTTCCCCAATTCCGTCCCTCTCACGTCTCTCCACCTATCCTCCATACCTCTCCTAAACTCCCTCTTACACACTGTCTCTTCCAATTTTTCCACCTTTATCACTTCTCTACTCTCCTCTTTTCTCCCCTTTCCTAACCGTCACGTCTCCCCCCACCTTATACTAGAACCACTAACATGAGTGATCCGATTATCCCACCCCCCGCCCCTGCTAAATTACATTTGACATCTAGTAAACCTGCCTCTATCCTTCCGCATTTACATCACCACTAATCCAGGTTACCTGCCCTCCCCCCGTTCTATTCTCACTCTTTCCATGTAATACTTAGCTGATTTCACTTTTTTTGAACCAAAGTATTCCCCACTATCATTCTTCTAAAATATAGTATATATATATATATATATTATTATATATATATATATATTATATATATATATATATATTATATATATTAATATATATAATATATATATATATATATATATATATATATAATATATATATATCAACTATATATATAATATATATATGGCTATTTAATAAGTGGTGGCACTCCAGGAGCCGAAAATCATAATTAATGTATCGTTATTTTAATAATTTTAGGGTAAATACATTAATTTTTTGGGTAACCTAACCTAACCTAACTAACCTAACCTAACCCTAACCTAACGTAACCTAACCTATCCTAACCAAACTTAAATCTATTAATTACCTAAAAACCTAATATTAACGCGAGTTCACCACTTATAAATGTCCCTATATATATATATCCTCTTC
>JABUQX010019905.1:0-2500 GCA_015478945.1 Trachelipus rathkii
TAGCCCCCTACTATATTAGCTATATAGTTGTAATTACCTTATATTCAAATTAATATATATAATTTCGCCCCTAGAACAGGTAAAACAGAAAAAAAAAAAAAAAAAAAAAATAAAAAAATTTCATTTCGACCTAGTAAACATCTATTTATTTATGTATCATAGATGCTACCTGTGAAAAATTTTTTTTTATTGAGAGATACCGAGTCATCTATTTATATTACCGATTCGTAGTGGGCGTTTAAAAGCTATTAAAACTACTTATTATAGTCCATATATAATATTAGGTATATATTTATATATATATATATATATATATATATATATAATTATATATATATAATGTATATATATATATATAATTAATATATATATATATATATATATATATATATATATAAATATATATATATATAATATAATAATATATATATATATATATATATTATATTATCTATATATATATATATATATATATATATATATATATATATTATATATATATATATCAGTGGGGCGTACCTTGAAGAATCACCTTGGGGGTAGGGTAGAGTTTATATATATATATATATATATATAATATATATATATATATATTAATAATAATATATTATTATTAATATATTATAATTATATATTATATATAAAATATATTATAATATATATACACCCTTCTAACGAAAACGTCGGAATACTTATTTTAATATATATAATACGTATACTTATTTATTTGTATGAAAAGCTTGATATATATTATATCATATTTACCAAATAGACTTAAAGACTTAATTTTAAAGTACATTTCAAATGAGTCATTTTCTTAGGCCTATCAGGCTATTAGAGTGTTTAAAATAAAGCTGTGGTTTTATAGATAAGTTTTTAAAGCTTTTTTTTTTTAATATAAAATCTACACATACTCCATTATGCATTATTTCAATTATTTTAAGTATATAAAGATAAATACCACTTAAAAAAGTTATATAAATTAACATTCAACATCAGACACATTCGTTACAAAGATTTCAAACAAACTGATACGACTTCTCGTATTTTTCACACAGTTTCATATATTTTCGATTATAGGTAAGACAGCCGACCACGCTCCCTTATAACTTGATGCAAAAAATGACGTCATTCGTCCGTTCAGGGTAGCAACAAATTTTATTTTATTATCAAGTAGGAAGAGAATTTTTAAAATAAATTTAATTATTATTATAGCATTATTTTTTTTTTTTTTTTTTTTTATACAGTTATCACCACCACCGCTCACGGGTATAGATATATTCTTGGAGGGGTTTACACCTCAAGCAAAATTCAACTCACGAAATTACGCAAGAATGAGCAAGACGCGGGCTTTAAAGTGAGGGGAGATTAAATTGAGTAGAACACAGAAGATGAAGAGAAATTCACAGAACAGATGTGCAGGAAAGAGGAGGCACCGCCGCGAAACTAGTTCTGGAGTTGCTAACATCAACACAAAACTCATGTGCCCGACACAAGCACCCTTGTGCTGCGAGGGCGGCTAAAGGGGCGCACCGAATGGCAAAGCTCCCTCGACACCTGCCGCTTACGGTTACTATAGAAAAGAGATAAAGCACCACATCGCGCCGCAAAGATAGGGTCAAGTGGACTAGAAAGTACAGGACAGTTTAAAAGTCTTTTAGCCTTTGACCGACCCTGTCCAAAAGCCCGGTGAAACCTGAGCCCCCCAGATAACAGTACTCCATACAAGGCGGATGAGACCCTTGGTATAACTGAAGTAACTGTGAAGAGGAAAAAAAGTCACGCATCTAAACAGAACTCCCAGTTTCTTTGAGGCCGCCCTAGCAAAAGTTCATTGTGATGTGAGGTTTCAAGACATTTTTTTGTTAATTAAGGCAAGGATGTTTATATTGTCAACAGGAAGGAGAGAGAACCGTCGACAGAGATAGGAAAGTTAGAAGTGTTTAGAGAGGGAGATTTTGTAGAAGTTGGGTTTTTTAAAGAATTAAATTTTACAAGGTTGCGACGACCCCACCCGAAAATTCTATCCAGATCAGCGAGAATGGAGTCGGAAAGATTAAGAGAGAGGCAATTCTAGAAGTAAAATAAGGAGCAGAATTGAAATGGAGTTGAAGAATGAGGGTCGAGTCATCGGCATACTAGTGGATAGAGTTTGATGTGCAGACGAAGATCATTAATGAAAGCAGGAATAAAGTAGGAGATAAGCCAGAACCCTGAGAACCACTATTGACAGAAAAGGAAGAATAAGTCGCCCATCAACAACAGCCGATAATTGAGCGATTGAAAGAAAGCTAGACATAATAAGCAAAGAGAAGGGAAATCCAAAGGAGGGAGCTTGGAGAGCTGACGCGTGCCATACCCGTCAAATGCTTTGGATATGTCAAGCCCAGCCAGCAAGTCTCCCCGTAATTCCTGAGGGTGGAAAACATAAATCTGTTAGATAGGAAAGTATATCACCAGTAGAACTCGAGCGCCGAAAGCCGTACTGCGATCGGAAAGA
>JABUQX010019905.1:10000-12500 GCA_015478945.1 Trachelipus rathkii
ATAGTAAAAGAGATATATAAATTTATTATATATGTATATGACCAATATTTCATAATATAAAATAAATATACATGACCCTTTAAATTAGAATATAATTACTATATTAATTATAATAACGATCGTTATTTGAGGCTACAACGTTATTTAATTAATATATATATAATGGTGGACATTGTTAATATGATAGTATAGATAAATAAATTTAGGTTATTATTTATAATAAATTATGTTAATTATGATAAATAGATGGGATATTATAGATGGAAATGTATATAATTATATTATAAATAGATTTTAAATTGAGATGAGGGATTAGATAATATTATTACTCACTTGTATTAATAATAATCATAATATGATAGCGAGAGTAGGAGTTAAATTATATACTAATAATCATAGAGTACATACTGAAATCAGAATAGAGTATTTTATTATTAAGTGAATTTATGATAGGTGACTCAAATGGACGAGTTAGGGTAGACTTATTACTAGCTGAGTATCTAGACTATTATCTCTCCCACTACTGAGTCAATCACTTCCCTCACTAAGAGAAAGTCTCTTTATCGACTTACAATATTGATTAACTATCAATTTCAATAGAGATGATTAATAATAATTAATGAACTAATTAACTAATAGTAGGTAATGTAGAATTTAAGAAAATGATTAAGCATTATGATGCGATAAGAACGGTATATTATTGTAATTTATATACTACTAATATATATACTATTGAAGTACGATATAGTTATTTATTAGTAATAATTATGTAGTATCGTACTGAGTAGTATCTTACCCTGCCAGATCGTGAGTATCTCAGATTCAACTATGTGCCTAAAACCTATACTAAATATTCAAAAGCACAATGGGGAAGTATAAGTAGCGTATACGCCGATGGCGTGACTACTTTCTTGTTGTGAGGGCTTCCATACATAGGGATAAAAAAATGATAAAAATGACTTGTTTATTATGAAGGGGGCGAAATCCCTTTCTGAAAATGAATTGTATTAGCTTTAGGGATGAAGGGGGTTCTTCTCCTTCCGATAAGCATGAGGGATCTTTAATTTTAAGAAGTAATGCATGTGACTTATCTGGTAATACTGTAGTGGAAGTTTCTGGCAACTCAACTAAAATCGTTGCAACTATTAGAGATGTAGTTTTTGATAAATTGTATTACATTTCGGATAAAACTAACAATGAATCTTACCTACTAGACACCGGAAGTTGCCTCGACCTGGTGGTAGCGTCTGAATTAGATAAGGGGGGTGCCGTTATTGGCACTGCCAGAGCCGCAAATGGAGGCTGCATGAATATTTATAATAAAAGGGTAATTAAAATTGATTTGGGGTTAGATAGACCTTACAATGTGCATGCCTACGCTACAGATATCAAATTTAATGTTCTCGGCATGCCTTTTCTCAAAAAACACGGGTTCATTATTGACTTTAGGTGTCATTATTTATTAGATCCTAGCACGAAACGTAGTATTTCTCTTAGTAATGAGGCTTTCGATTTTTCCAAGCATGTACGAAATTCTATATTTCCTCTAGCCGCTGTCTCTTTAAATATACCGCTTTGCGAATACGAATTGGTTAATAATTTAATTAGGAAGTACCAGGTCTTGTTCTTAAATCCCTATAAAGCACCTAATTTAAATTTAAAGAATGATCAACTCACAAGATGGCGCTTTATCTGTACAAAGTACAGGAAGAAGAGAGGCGTGGCTTATTTTGACAGCTGTGAGAATGGCTTTGTCGCTCATTCACAACTTAAGGGAAAGGGAGGGGGGGGGGGGGGGGGGGGGGGGTGGGGGGGGGGGGGGGGGGGGGGGGGGGGGGGGGGGGGGGGGGGGGGGGGGGGGGGGAGAGAGAAGAATGTCCTTTGAAGGAAGAAATTTTGTGCGAGTTGGCGGCAAATTACCCATACGAATTAATGTAGCGTCGCCGATACAATTGAGCGAGTAGAAAGCATAGCCCAATCTTTGAGAAAGCAAAGGCAAGGAATCAATAATTATTGCGCGGGGTCATTTCCGCGGGGGGAAAGCAATTGGGTTTCCCAACAACTTCTTGCCAAAGGTCGGATGGCAGGGTTGTTTTAGTCGTGATTGAGGTTTATTGAACCAGAGATCACCCCTGACAATTTTAACTCTGCTAAGATTAAAGATATTTAATTGCATTGCATACATTGCCAAATTGCTAACACGGCTAGACTCGGCAAGCTTACTATACAGTGCCAATCAGCGGGAAACAAAGAAATATTACTATACTTGTCCTTTTTGGTATACAGTTTTAACTATTAATACAAGAGGCACAAGTGTCCTCCTCTAGTGCTTTTCAGCGCTTCATTTCCAATTCTTGCTTGGGAGAATTTACGGAGATGTTTTTGTTTTATTTCGATGACATATTTAATTCCAGTTCGGCCTCTTGAAGACCAAATGTTCAATGTTGGAGCAAAGTTTTTAGAGGAAGAATTAAAGTATATTGAAAATTTATATAAACTC
>JABUQX010019905.1:17500-27500 GCA_015478945.1 Trachelipus rathkii
GAGATCCATTTTCACTCAAGTCATCACACTTATATAACGAGTGGAATTACGGCCCATTTGTTTTAATGTTTAATATTTGATACCATTAATTATACTACCCTGATTTAATTAGTCTTAGAGAATAACACAAAAGAATGCTAATTTGTTTTTTTCCATTACCGAACCCAGAACTTCACATCTGGCGTGACGTAGACCGTCGTTCATATGCGTATATATACTACATCACACAACCTTATTAGTTTATAAATACTCGGCATTACGTGAAGATATAAGGTTAGCTTGCTCGAGTAACAGTATATTACAGGGTGGGTCACCACGTATGAGTTTAATGAAGAGAGGATCTTTCCGAGGCCACATCCACATCACTAAGGCTACAGCCTATATCATGGGGTTGAGAGGGTCCTGAGTTGTTTTAGTGTGTGGACTCTGGAACTAGAGTGACCCTTTGTTGTGGGATAAGTAAATAGGTAATTACCTATAATTCATCTATCCTTATATGAAATAAGTTAACGCCTTTCACTCTAATCCGGGGTATCTGATTATTTTTATTTAACGTTTATAATATGTCTCATATTTGACTTTTATGTTACAATGTTAATTCAATTAGAGACCCGGGGTAATCGTTTCTGAGTTAGCGTATTATATAAATTTATTTTATGGAAAAGTCTTTTATAACAGAAAAAAACGTTTAATAATATAATTATCACACGCAAAGGTGAATGAAATAACAATACATACTACAACATCAACAATACTATATTTATATATTATATATACTATTATACTACTATACCCCCACTAACAATATTAAACCATATACTTTACTCATATAAGTGATTCTCACTAAAGCCTGAACCTTTACGTAGAGTGGTCCCCTACTAAATTCTAGACCAAGAGTACCTATGCTTAATTTCTAATTCTCACTATATCACCTGAGGTCCTTTGCATAATTTCAGCAAGTATATTCTGTCTATACTGACTAAGTCAAATCAGGCTCCACGCCCAGGTGGCCCAGCAATAGCTTATGATCGCAATCCCGGGATCTATATGAGCCGACCCGTCCACACCTACGGCGCCAAAACGATTAACGTATATCTTCACTCGTTTAACTAATCATATCGCTAGCATCCCCTCACACCATAAGGAAAGCCGCAGACACATTTCATTCTACTGATATATCATATCCATACATTTTAATTATAGTCAAGGTAATTTTCAACTACCTACCCTAAAGCTTTTACTTTATATAGAGCCCACAGTATACATTTACATATATATATTAATATCTATAATATTAAGAACCATTCTTCTTCAAGCGATGCATACTATCTCATGAAAAATAGATTTTTATGGAGATTGTAAAGATGCCTCCAGTCCATATTATATTATATATGAGAATTGAGGTCTACATTCACTTCACGTACAAGGTCTAAGCTTAAACCGGAAAAATATCAAAGTTTTCACATTCCGTTACATTACCATTATAATAACAATTACTATCTCTCGATAACATTCTTATCTATTATTTCTATATAATCACATGACGAATATACATATGGGGTATAATTACCCATAATTTATATATAGAAACCATACACTCTAATATAGGTATCATTTTTATATTGTATATGTAACAAAATAAAGACTAAGATTATTTAATATATGTACATTAATAATTAGTAAATAAATCTCCATCACAGAAAAGATTTATTCGTTAATATACATAAACTATTTTATAATAGTTTTTGCAGCTTCGTTGGGATTTCGCTACTTGAACAAAATACCAAATACTCTGATTGTTTGCTGCTGACTCATTATTTAATTAACACCTTATCCACCTAACATATAGGTGAAAATTAGGGATTTTTATATTACTCACATTGATAACACATGTATTCGAGCAACTTTTATCCCTCGAACATAATCTACTACCGACGTTGGTTCAAATGTCCTAGTTTGAATATATATTATTAGCTACGTAAAAATAAATATTAAAAGCAATGTAGGACCGTATAATTGAATCATAATGCTCATAAAGCTGTAATAAGCGGAGTAAAATTTTTCTAACACTCACCATTTAGTATGAAATTATCCTTACCTATACTGTATAGAAACTATGAGGAAGGACTATATAACTTCACAAAGTGCTTATTATTTATTCTACAAATGCCTTCAAAGTCTTATACCATGTTTTTTGATAACAGGATAGGGTTTATAGATAATTTTAAGTGTTATTACCTATATAATAATCAAAATAAAATTTGACTGTCATAGTATACGAGAGATTACACTTATCACATAATGATTTCATCATACTAATACAAAATATTTAAATCTAACATAAAACATCAAAATATCACACTCACAAAATCAAAGTCTCAATTACTATATACGCCACATACTATCAGCTACCATTAGTACCCTCCGTGAGTGTTATTAACACAGCAATCACTAAAGTTTACTCACATCACTATTCAAGAAACTCATCTCCTTTAAAAATACCATGTAATGAATAATCATCAGGCATATTATACTACAATATAACGCTGTCTGCCTGTTTATTGCCCACACTGCAGCTCCTCAAAAAATATGTATAGTAATATAAAAGCATATAAAGCCACTTATTGATTATATCAATCTCCCGCCCTAAAAGTATCACGTAACAATAGAATTTACAACTAAACACCTAATTTATCTACCGTAGCACTAATGACTATAAGTCTCAACAAACAAGCAAAATGAATACACTAATAAAATACTGGTTTCATCCAGTAGCAAAATTTGGAAAACATTTACACAACTTAGACCAAGACACACTGTCTCGTACTTTATAATATAATGAAGGTTATTCAACACCAAACTTATGCATAAGTAAGGTTTATGTGATTTTAACTTTGTCCGCTTTAATTCTTCAAATCATCCCCTATTACTATTTTATATAATAATAACAAGCATCCCTAGAAAAGATTTTCTAAAAGTCTATCACAGATTATAAAATGAGAATTAGTATCGCCAATGAATATTACTTAATAGTTATTCGTTATCATATAATGATAGATAGCATTATTATATAATAATAATATATATATATCCGAATTTTTAATACACAATAATAAAAACATCAGATAACTCATATATCTAGATGATATATAATATAAATAATAACAACTTCAAGAAGAGACCTCTATATTAGCAATTAACTATATAATATTCTACTTCCAGTAAGACCTAATAAACGCTATAAATGAGCTATCAACAAAGATTGTAACTATACAATATATAATCAATTGGGCTATCTTATCAGGTAAGTCTTGTTTGAATTAAACCCAAGCAAAAATACAATTTTTTCACATCATACAATTCATACCACAATATACTATCATATTACCTAAGCCAAAGGGAAATAAGTGAAACATTCTGAATGGCTCGTAGCTCACAAAATTCAAGTTGCGCGAGAGAGCAAAATAAATAAAAATAATAATAAATAGAAAAAAATATACCATAATAATTAAAAGAGTTAAATTATAGTTAAATTATGGCTTCCACAGAAAGGATATCCATTTTCTGAGTAACCTTTTGGTGTAAACCATTTTAGTTACAATTTCGTAACCCCAAAAACACTGATAAAATATAAAATAGTATAAAAAATTGATAAAAGACAAATAACGACTATCAGAATATGCGGCCTTTAATTCTTCTATTCCTTTTTTAGGAGCAGGGGACATAATATATATATATATATATATATATCACATTTTATCTACACATGAGTAGCATAACTATTCATATCCTGTTATACATCTATAAATAATTTTATATAACTATGAATCTGTATACTTGTTTAGGACAGATATAACTAGATACTATTATTATATATATAAGCTTATATAATTATACCCATTTACAAATAAAACATTCAGATTAATATATTCTAAAAGGTTGCTTGCACTTAAATATAACAACAAAACAAAAGCTTAACAAACTTCTCAACTTAATATAAAATATTGAGATACAAATCTATAATTATAACGGGTAAAACATTTCACATACTTATCTATTTTATTTGAGGTAATTTACATCGGGCAATTTGTAGGGGCTCGAGCCCATAACGGGGAACACAGTGGGGGACTTGTTTCTCGCATAACCCCGTAGCGGACGGGCGAAGGCAACCTCCGCGAACCACACACACTAAATCACCATAAGAGATACTCGCGAGAGGGAGAGTGGAGAACTTAGTCCTATTCCCACCCCGATATAGTATCCTCCGCGTGATAGACCCAGAGAGACCCCGATCCATGCATGAGATATGCTATATATACGTTTGCTCATTGGTTGTTCTTACCAGTAAAAAAAAAAAAAAATAGCCGAATTTACTAGAAAGACTAGTCTTGACACTATTTTTGTTTATTTTGTTTTTTTTTTTTTTTCTTTTTTCTCTTTAAAACATTTTCCGCCGATCGAAAGATATTGGAACCAGCCATTCCACGCAATTGCTCTATTACGCCTCTCTTTCTCCTGTCACGATCTTATTGTGAGGTAATTGCATGATACTGAGTACTAATAAAATATATACTAAAACAGACATTTTTGGCGTTAATGAATACATCTTTCCCTATATATATATACACTAAGTTACTATATATACTATAGATACATAAAGACCATGAAAAGGATCATGAATACTACATAATATAATATTAAAAAAATTTAACTCTATTACATATAATTATAGCATGGTCCATATTCACTAACTTCACAATGGTAATAATTGTATACATGTATCGCTACCTATTTCTAAATTTTTGAAGATACTTGTATTCAATATAATATAGTCACTAATTATAACATATGTACTACTTCAAAAATTGCAATATAGCTTATTATACTATACAAAAACCTACTGTCCATCCATAATATGAACTATATCATCTTAGCAGAATTATCTATTATCACCTAGTCGAATAATATAATGCCGAGCTAACCTCAAAATTATATTATATATTATAGTAACAAAGTATAAGGTTATTAAAAATGATAAGTATGAGGAGCAACGAATGCTCATTATATTATTAAATAATATATTACCACCAATTATATATCTGTCCTATTATTCATTCACAATTACCCTCTTACAACTAAAAAAACTTCATGCTCAAGTACATAGCAGACATATGAAAATTATATCACTCTAAATTAATATTATACTTTATGGCTCGAAGTAGTGAATTAAACTATAAAGGTCGACTAAGATGACTTTTTAAACCTAAGACTTACATTCAAGCCCGTACCCTGTCGATTTATATAACACACTAGGATGAAGCTAACTAACATCGGCATAGCTAAATGATTAGGGGGGGGTGAGAGCTGGGTGAACGATTGGCAGTAATAAGAGAGGGGATGGGTCAACTGTGTGTGACTCTGGGATGGGTGTAACCAAGCGATGATCTAGAGGATTATATTTGTGTGATTGTCAATAGAAGTTCATAAGTATGGTAGAAGTGAGAATAAGAGAGAGAGAGAATCTCTTCGCAAGGTAAAATTAACTCCGCTTTTGACTATCAAGATTCTCAATGTGTGTTGAGTTATGGGAAGATCACCTTTAACGAGAGCAAATTTGCGCGTGAGATAAGTGAGATGTTGAGATCAGAGGTGACTGCATAGTATACTAGAGATTTGGAGCATAAGCGAATCGATATCACTATAGTTCAGTTGTGCGTGTGAGGAGAGGTATATGTCGGATGTGTTTGGATCAGATCTTTTGCATTGAAACAACTGCTTTGAGAAAATGAGGGGGAGGAGAAAGATAAATTCGTTTTGAGTTTAGGATTTTCGGCCCAAACAGTCGTATGATATATGATTAATATCACAGCTCACTTGCTAGGTTGTGACTAGTGGTATTCGTGTGAGATCGTGATATAATCAAGTGTGTATAAACCATGGTCCCGATATGAAGCGTGTGTAGGAAATAAATGGTCGGAAAGTGATTCGGTTCTAGATATAAAAAGCGGAGTAAGGCAGGTGTGCTATGTCGCATTGTTATTAATTGGTATAGTGGATGATGTTATCGAAGAAATAGATGTGATAGGTGGCAGAGATGGTGTTAGAATGATGAGAACGCGTTAGATAGTTAAGTGGAAGGTGTGGACCTACCTATATACGGCGGATGCAATATGTGTGTATGTGTGTGAATATAACAGACAGAGCATAGGAGCTATAGGAAGATTAGTCAGCGGTGATAAGCAAGGTTTGAACGTAAACGCACTGGAGATAAGAGTAAGGTTATTGTTGTGAGTGCACGAGACAGTCTCGTGGTGTAGAAGTTTACGCTAGATGCGAAGCAGCGCTTGGAATAATAAGTGTACTGAGTTTATAAATAGATTGAGGAAATATATGTGGATGAACACTTGGGTAACCGATATGCATAGTGCATAGGAAAGTTGTGAACTGAGCAGATGGAGCTGGTCGCAATCTTTAATAGTTTGTGGACAATATCATGAAACAGGCACACTCTTTCTGGTGTAATACTTGCTACACAGCTAGTGTAGTCGTGTATTACCATTGTCCTAGATAGCAGCTTGTAATGGAGACTCTAGTGGGTCTGGAATAATAAGTATATGATTCTTATATATTAACCAAGTGGGCTTCAGATGCGACAAAGAGGGCGTATATTAGGTGTGATAAGTAACTTGATAAAACCATAAGAATGAACTATATTTCTTGTAGAGTTTTCGTGGTGCTTTACAAGAACAGTTGAGAATATATGAAGAAATACGAAATGTATTACTACATTGACGATGGTTTGTCAAACTTGTGTAAGATGTATATTGAATATGTATTTTTTGGTTAAGCGGGACTATATTTAGTGTGCTTAATCTGTGTTTGAACACTCAACCACGCGCAAGTCGGTATCCCTGGGAGAGCCATGCGAGAGCACGAGAAATTGGAGTATCCCGATGAACATTATTTCATAGCTGGAGAGACGCAGAGTGTCGAAGTTTGGTCCGAGGCCTTCAAGGAAAGAGAGGGTGCGAGTAGACGAGTCGGACTGTATATATAGCGGTTTCGGGTGAGTCTCGTTGGGCTGCTATCTGGAGAAGGATGAATCCACAACTAGGCGTAGGATAGCCAACACAGACAGGGTCAGTCGCGGCTTCAGAGACACTTCTAGGTATGGAATTTTTCTGAACTGCGACGAATTTCACTAAGTAGATAAAGAGAGAAAGCGTAATCGCATGGGATCTCCTACATCGACGTTTTGCATAATATAACAATAATACTGCTAATCCTCGCCGTACCCTTTTCTGTTTTCACCCGGTGCATGCCACACACACACCTTTACCCGATTATCTCCTTTAAGTCTTGAGGAGACACACTGGAGGCTCATGAATACGAGAATGATAACTATATCTATGGGCGAATTATAATCTACTACTAATATATAAATAACTAGCCACGTGCAAACAATTTTATTTTTTCAAGCACGTTATTTTAATTTCCGACTGTTATAAATTACATAATTCACTCACTCACTAACATTACATTCTATTTCATCATATTTATCCGTTTGGAGAAATTATAACATGAAAAAATTATCTCAGCGGCTCCAACAACTGCCTCACTACTATATTAAAATCACTAGATACTGTATATATCAGTTATTAGAGTATATCTATGAATATAAACTGTACACTTAATCATCTCTATATCTACGAGAGCTCCTGCTGCTGTAGCGGATGCAATTTATAGGTATATATATATATATAGCTTTGACCTAAGCAAACTATCACGAGTTCTTTATCCTGTCATACATATGTATCTATAAATGCCTTATTCAAAAAAAGATGAACTGACAAAATAGTAATTTACTATGAAGAGACTTTATCATTACCAGACGAGAGGGTGAAGATTTAATATACCAATCATAATAACCGTACTTTCACACTTGCAGAGTTATTTTAACAACGCATTGGCCAATTAGCAAATGATCAGGTATGATTCTTAGGTCCGAACATGATTTCATACATCATTCTCATCAATCATAATCCACACCCTACGCATTCAGCATTTTATGCTTATGGATTCTATTATAACTAGAAATTTTCATGGATTAAAATCTTCTTATTTACCATTATATTTTGGACTATTCATGCTGGGATTTTGAGATATAAAACTTCCTCCATTTAATAACTCTTTCAACATTTATCCTGCGCTAAAGGGATCCGGGGAAACGTTTGGCGGACAACCAAAGACCAATATATCAGTCTGGCTACGTATAGATCATTCCCGTTTAGATAAGGATTAATTTGGAGAGAAAATGGTTCGTGTGACGCGCCCTCACTTATATCGCGCGCTGTCCTTCTAGAGAGTTAGGTCAAGCACATTACGGCGGCCACTGCCAGGATATGAGTTTTCTGCAAACTTCCGAGTTTTGGTGTTTGGCCGGCGCAAAAATCGTTTCAAACTGGCAGAGGAGCGGCCTTGGTAAAGGCTAGAAGCCATGACGGATCCGTCGAGGAGAGGCGGGTTGTGGAGAGCGTGGGCTGGGATGGTTCTGGTGTGCTTTTTTGACCTTGAAAAAGCCTTTCCGACACAACGTTGGGCCAGCAAAGGGCTCAGAGCGGAAGTAGGTCGTGCACCATTACTTAAACGGGGCTCCTATATCTTTTGACTCCAGTATTCACGTATCGGAACACTTCGGCGCGTTCTGTGTGTACGAGTTCTAGAAATAGGATTGCACCTTTCTGTTATTCTATAAATCATTTTAATATCAGGTATATATATTCGGTGCTATACATTTTCACTTATTATTCTGAGTCTACAGTACACTAACTATATATTTATAATCTATACTTGAGGATAGAAGGTCACGTTCCGCATGAGAGTAGTTGATTATCTAAAGTACTACTATTATGCCTCTTTTATAGGTAATTTATCTAGATATATCTAGTTACTTATTCATCTCCTAGCTACTTAGTCCATATTTTTTCTACATCTACTATGTCGATGACCTTCTAGCGTTATATATATATATATATATATTAAATGACCGGTTGAGATATGGACTAGAGAGTATTAGTACTTTATTTCTTTCGTATACTACATAACTTCATACTAGCTATTGAGAATATTTTATACAATGGGGGTTAAATACTATCCATGGCTATTTCTATTTTTCTCCCACCAAAACCTCATCAGTGCTTTTTAAGAAAAAAAGGAATCGAAGAACTAAAATTTAGCTACGCTATTATATATATATATACTTATATATATATTCTATCCTACAGCTAATACACCTAAACCTTATATAAACGGTTCGTCACATTACCATGTACCTTATCACAGGTAAATTTCTAGGACTCATTCTAAGTAATTGAACCTACTATTAACAATAATTAGCAATTATATATCACGCAATTTAATAATTAGCATTTATTAGGAAGCTCAAGACTGTTCCAACACCGCGCTATCATCCTTCGCCTCAAAAATATTGGGGGTGCTGATCGAGCAAGTCCTTATAACGCTCTACAATGCCTTAATCGCGATCGAAACTGGACTATGCCTGTGCAGTATATAGCCTGTCAAAAATCAACAAAAAACTCTAACTAATTTAATACCATTCTCTATTTGGTATAATGCTCCATTTTCCAGAAGAGGTGATATAGAGTCTATCTGTAATTCATCCCTACTAGTGAAACCTTCCGAAATGCGTTAAGGTTCTCCCTTCGCCTGCTAGAGAACATATTGGGGAATTGAAGTGCGAATGATGATGAGTTCAACATTTTAGAAACCTCTTTTCCATGCACCATCATCTATTGCACCGAGAGAGGAGAGTATATCAATCTATTCACTACAGGCTACTATTTATCGTTCATCTCATACATCTCACACTATATATTATATCTATTTGATCATGCTCTGACAACACACGGGATTTTTTGTTGATGCGGTGGTCAGAGAATATCCACTATCTTAGTATTATATAACACTAATTATATAGGTG
>JABUQX010019905.1:32500-55665 GCA_015478945.1 Trachelipus rathkii
GCTTCCGGTACTATCCTCATTTTCCTGATATGTGCTTCCGGTACTATCCTCATTTTCCTAAAGTTACCTGTGAATTGTCTTTCATCGACAAGGTTGCGTTTAATAATTCCACCACTGCATCCAGTATCCCTTAAAACGTTGACGCGTTGACCGTTTACTTTTCCATGTGCAATGGGGATTTGGCTGTCATCTTTCGAGATTTGTCGACATGACAGTGATATTACCGGTAAAGATTTACCTTCTACTTTGATTTTGCCATCATGGATGAAATTACGAACGTCGTCGACTTCTTCGTTAATTAAACAACAGGAGGCAGTAACGTTATCCTGGGGATGGGTGGTAATTTGTATAGCAGCATTTCCAATTTCGTTGAGGCCCTGACGTCTTAAATTCCACGTTTTATCGTGATTGTAGTTTTTGCCATCTTTTTGTTTGAGATTGCCTTTTCCTTCTCGGGATGAATAACAGGTCTTATGGTCATGACCCCTCTCTCCGCAATCTCCGCAGGTCTTAGAATAAAACTGTTGGCCCTCGTGTTGACTTATGATTCTTTTGCCCTCGTCATTAAGAGGGGGCTGAAATGATGTATTGGCATCGTTCTGTTCGAGACTCAATTTACTTCCTCTCGCCTGGAAATATTCGTCAGTGCGAGACGCTAATAGATCTAAGTCAGAGAGTCCACTTTCCCGAAGAGGAGTTTCATCTTCCTGCGGATTTGCGTCCCTAGGTTTAATTCGATAATCCTCCTCCGTATTATATTCAGTTAATAGTGCTTGCTTGAGGTTAGCAAAGTTAGTCATATCTTCGGATGGGAGGTTACGAAATACGGACAGGGCGCGTCCAGTAAGGAGTGAACTTAAATAAAATGACCACAAGCCGGCATCCCATTTAGAAGCTGTAGCATAATACTCAAATCTTTTAATATAGGCATTCATTTCGTCAGTAGCCTCGTTGAATGGTACTAGATTAGGTACATTAGCGTTGAGGTGACCGTTGCCACCGTTGTTTACAACGGGTGGTTGTAATTGCGCTTGAAGTCTGATACGTTCCAGTTCATGACTTCTTATACGCTCGGCTTCTGCCCTAACACATTCGGCTTCTGCTCTAACACGTTCGGCTTCTTCTAATTCCTTTTCACGGAGTATAGCCTTACGTTCATCTTCGTCTTTCTTAGCTTGAATCTCTTCTTTCTTAGCTTGAATTTCTTCTTTCTTAAGGATAGCTTGACGTTCGTCCTCGTCTTTCTTAGCTTGAATCTCTTTTTCCCTAAGGATAGCTTTGCGTTCGGCTTCTTCGGCGAAAGCACGTTGACTTTCTTTGATGAACTCTAAAGCTTCTTTGTTCTTAAGACCAAGATCCTTGGCTATTTGGGCTATCGCTTGTAGGTCCATCGTGGAGAATAGTTATACAAAGAATCAGGAGAAAATAGAACTTTTCGGACAGGCCAACCAATTTGTCAAGAAGGAGTAGAAATTCTCGGACAGGCCAACCAATTTGTCAAGAAGGGCCGATTGCTTCTTGCGGGTTCTTGTAAATATAGATCTAATACTGTTGTCTAGGGGATTAATGATCTCACTGTTTAGTAAGATAAAGATCTATTCCTTATAAGTTCTAACAATTCAATTCTGAAGAAAGTATAACAAGGTGAACGAAGTGAGCTTCTGATGAAAAGATAAAAGTACTCCTTTATAATATTTTAATAGATATTTAAAGCACGAGAGATTAGGCAAAAAGCCCCATACATAACTTTGCATTATATATATATAACTAGACGGTATCCAGATTACCGAATAAAATTACAATATTTTAGATAAATAACTAATGCTAAGTTTATAATTAATTTTAGCATAGAATTCGCAATAGCTGATCAAAGTTATTGTATGGAGTTCTAACATTAATATTATTATTGAATAATAATATTAATAATAATAAATTGATAAAAAATAATAAATCTTTCCATAATTTAGGCGATAGATATTTTGATGCAGTCTTTAATTAACGACATAGAAGCATCATACCCCAATGTCGTCTTATAAGGCACATGTGTCACGTTACGAGAACGCCGAGGTCGAGAACTTGAGCTTCACCACTCACGATCGGCTAAAAAGACTGCATCAAATATCTATTGTCTAAATTATGGAAGAATTTATTTATTTTATCAATTTAATAGTAAATATTATTATTATTCAATTAACGGCTTTAATGTTGGAACTCTTATCAATTTATTAGCATTATTATTTATTATTCAACAAGGATATAATGTTCAGAACTCTATATAATTAATTTCGAATCAGGTATTGCGTATTCTTGCGCTAAGAAATTAATTTATAAACTTAAACATTTTAGTTTTTTTTTTGGGTTAAAGCAAAAATATTATAATTTTATTTGGTAATCTGGATACGTCCAGATATAATATACTTACTAAATGTAAAGTTATGTATGGGGCTTTTTGCCTAATCTCTCGTGCTTTAAAAATTTTAAAAAGACCTATAAAGAGCTACTTTTCTCTTTTCATCCAACGAAGCTTCACTTTCGTTTCACCTTGTTATACAACCTTCTTAAACAGAATTAGACCATTAGTTAGATTTATAATAGAACGAATAGAGCCATCTTATAAATCTTACAAAAACAGATAGAAAGATGCATTAATCCCCTAGAGAATCACCAGTATTAGATCTACATTTAAAAAGTAAACCTCGCAAGACAAAGCACAAGTCGGCCTGTCTGCACTGACTAAATTCGGTCTCCGGAGCACTGCTCCCGAAAAGTTTCTACCGTATTCTCCTGCTCTTTGTATAAAGTTAATTTCTGCACGATGGACCTACAAGCGTAGCCACCAAATTTAATACTAAGGATCTTGAGACTTAAAGTAAAAATGACAGCTTTACGAGTTCATCAATAGGAAAGTCAATCAGTGCTTTTTGCGAAAGAAAAGCACAGAGACACGAAAGGCTGTACTCCGTGAAAAAGGATTAGGAAGAAGCGAGAGCAAACGTGTTAGAGACAGAGCACCAGAATGTGATTAGGAAGCAGAAGAACGAGAGCGCTATAAGAAGTACATCGATCCTGGAACTATACAAACTTCAAGCGCAAATTAACAACCACCCCATGTCGTAAAACACAACAGCGGGCAAGCGGTCAACATCAAATCTAAATGATAACACTGAAACTCGTACGCATTACAAACGTAGAGCTTAGACGTGACGAAAATGAAGTGCCAAATATTAACTAAAAGAAAGGATCTTGAGTATTGATGACGTAAACTGCCACTCTAAGATGGCGAATGCCGGCATTACGAGATGTCATTTATATTTAAGTATCCCTACAACTACTACATAGGGACGCGCAGAACAATCCCTGTCGTATTTCCGTAATCTCCCATACACACACGAAGTTACAGACTAACTTTTGCTAACCTCACAAAGCAAGCACTATTAACTGAATATAATACGGAGGAGGATTATCGAATTAAACCTAGGGACGCAAATCCGCAGGAAGATGAAACTCCTCTTCGGGAAAGTGGACTCTCTGACTTAGATTCCAATTAGCGTCTTGCAACTGAAATAAGGAATACTTTCCTTAGGCGCAAGGAAGTAAAATTGGGTCTCGAACAGAACGACGCCAACATCATTTCAAAGCCCATGCTTCAATGACGAGCGGCAAAGAAATCATAAAGTCAACAGAAGGGCCCTAACAGTATCTTTAACTCTACAGCTACAAGACCTGCGAGAGCAATTTGCGGACGACGAGGCGAGCTCCATAGACGCATAAGTACTGATTATGCATCCACCGAGAAGGAAAAGGCTAAATATCACAACAAAAAGATGGCAAAAAACTACAATCCCGAGGGTAGAACTGTGGAATATTAAGACGTCAGGGCCTCCAACGAACTTGGAAATGGCTGCTATAACAAATTACCACCTCCCCCGCCGACAGGATACGTTACAATGACCTCCTGTTGTTTTAATTCAACCGAAGAAGTAGACCGACGTTATCGATACTATGCATCCCATGGCAAATAAGGCAATATCAAAGTAGCAAAGAAGTAACCTTTAAACACATTCACTTCTCACGAATTAATAGTCATTCACATGGTAGATGAAGTACGGACACATATAGAGTATATATAAGAAAAACACTAACTACCTAATTGCACATAGACGAAAGAGTAAAGTCGAGACAATCCGCGTCACACCGTTTTTACAGGGATACTGATAGAACAGTGGTCGAGAAATTAATTAAACGCAACCTTTGTCGATGAAAGACAATTCTTAGGTAACTTTAGGAAAATGAGGATAGTACCGGAAGCACATATTTTTATTGAAACACCATTTCACACAGGAGAGGTAGAAGCACTCTGCCTGGATGGTGCACTATGTGGTTTGAAAATTGGAAACATCGAAGGTACCCTCGGACCCGAAGTCATTGACGCTGAAACAAAGGTAGCGGTGGACTCTAAAGATGCTACTAGCAATGATTATGGGAATGAGATAACCAGTGGCAGGAGTATCCAGGGAGACGACCCTGTTATTTGTAACAATGACGAGTCGGCAAAGCCAGCCTGCGCCTTAAACGAGGTGAATCGACAATCCGAACCCATCGGAAGTAGTTTACTTAGATCAAGCACTGATGAATCAAATCCAGATGCTTGTAGAAGGAATGACTCCGCCTTACATCCTTATAATCTTTTTATGACTTTGCTTAAGATTTCCCCAGAAATTAAGGACAAGTTTCTAAAATGGATTGAAAACTGTTTAGAATCAAACTCAGGCAGAGCCGGCATCTGGCATATTCAAAGTGAAGAAAATCGAAACTTAGCTTATGTGTCAGATAGCTTTATTTTAAATCTGGGTGCAGTCATGCACAAATTGGCCTCTCCATTTTCTTCAGTGTCAGATGATGTGAAGAATTTAAAAGTCTTAAAAGTAGATCCTTTTTATTGTAGCTCATATGTAGCAAAGCGTCGAAATGAAATAAAGGGTGTTTATTCTGGCAATCTTTCTAAGCAAACCACTCTTGTACCAATTAATGAGGAAAGAAACTTTGAACTTTCACTTGTTGATGATGTTTTGCAGTTTTTGGCTGCGACATCATTGTGGCTTACACAGGTTGCCTTGACCCCCGGTGACGAACGTTTGTCCCCTGAGCTAAGAGAAATTTCTCTGTTAGATTTGTCTGATGACAAACATTCAAAATCACTCGTGCAATTCGTTCCTGAATTTATCGTTGAAAATCTAGTTGAAGGAATCATAGCGGTAAAAACGTATCATACTGGCTGAAGCTTTTACTCTAGTGGAGGAACCCTAATCTACAAAACAGCTATCATATGAATTTCAATTATGTATCTTTCATGGGTTCTCTTCAATGGATGAACAACCCTCATCTGCGAGCACACTTGGCGGAATGTCTTGAAACTTTAATGCTAAGTGGAAAGGATAATGTTGGATTGGTTTCTGACTTTAGAGAGAGATTGTTTATTGAACATCCTTTGTCTTCACATTTGGTGACTACCATTATTCATGTGTTCGTAAGCATTGAGATGACAGGTCAGAGCGTTGCATTTGAAGAAAAATTCAATTACAGACGTCCCATGTATGAGATAATGAAATTTCTTTGGAGCATTCCTGACCATAGAAAACAATTTATTGAATTAGCAAATTACGCTTTATCAAGCATTGAGTCGTCCAAGCCACCATTATTCCTTCGTTTTGTTAACCTTTTGATGAATGATGCGATTTTCTTGTTAGATGAAGGATTGTCGTATATGTCTCAAATAAGGGAATACCAAACGGCTGAGGATTCTGGTGAGTGGAATCAATTAACAGAAGAACAAAGAACCGAAAGAGAACAGAATTTGCGTCAAATGGGAAACCTATCAATGTGGTTAAGACCAATGCCACAGTACAAACGCCGTAGAAAAGACGAGGAGTTCATCTTGCGTCCCGATTGTTGTCCACCTGAGGAAAGACCCACGAATTCCAAACATAGAATCATACTCACTAGCAGCGATCCTATAAAATCTAAACCGTATGCCTTACCTTATTCGGTTAGACCGCAAAACAAGATGGAAAAGTTCAGATAGTTGTGATTTAGGCAATAATATCAGAAATTAGCTCGCCTTACGGCGCTTTCCATCGTTGTGGCTAATTAGAAAATGAAGATGGTCAAACAGGTCTGCGTGATTATAGGAAGTTGAGTGTATAAGATTTTTTTGACGCGGAGCGCAACGACCACAGTGGAGGACTTGTTTTTCCATTTTGCTAAGGAATTCTTTTTGGAAGTTGATCTTTCGAAAGGGTATTGGCAAATCCCGATTCATAAAGAAGAATTTCAGAAACAGCGTTTGTAGTCTCCATGATAGGTCATTAGAGTTCCTTAAGATGCCCTTTACGGTTTTAAATTAACCGCCGGTGCCACACTTACAAGTTAGTATTTAAGGAAGTAATTCGGGGATATGCAATTCAGCAAAAATGTTATTTGACAGATATCATCGTGCATACCCAATGACTGGAAACTCCGTTAGATTGAGTTGGAGGTCCTGTTTAAACGTTGTCCGATTGGGTGATCCGATTAACGGTAAAACCCTCATAATGTTTGTTATAATTTGATCAAGGATAGTTCGTAGAGTTTCCTCTTTTGGCCATTTAATTTTTTATGTATGCTTCTTACGGTTTGTTTAAGGTTTACATGGACATGTTGAAACGTGAAGAAAATTAGTTGATGCGATGAGACCCTTACGACTAAAATAAGAGGTACGTAGTCTTTTCTCAGCCAAACCGGTGTATTATAAGGCTTCGTTTCCAATTATGCATTCAATCGCGTGTCCATTTTATTTGTCTATCCAAAAAGAGCGCTAGTAAGTTAAAGTGGGAGGATAGCCATAACAAGGCGTTCGAAGGCTTGAATGTATGATGCTTACAACGTCCTCCTGTTTTAACGCTACCTTCGATGTGAGTAAAGATTCGTTATAATCAAACTGACTTGCGTCGCAAGAAGCTATATGGCTCTTGTCTCTTGCAAGAGTACGAAGATGGAATATTCCGGTGGCTTATGCTGGAAGGAGGTTATCCGAAACTGAAAGAAGATGGAGTACTATCGAAAAAGAGAGGTTTGGCATAATTTTTGCCGAAAAAAATTTGATAATTTATATATTATGCTCTGTCGAATTCATGTCCTACATGAACTCTGATTTCCGCTTGTATATATGCAGAAGGCAAAATTCACTGAATTATTGAGTGTGCGTTGGGCCATGATGTTTCCAAGGTGTGAAGGTTTCACTATCCATCGCGTAAACGGGGAAAGTTATAAACGTGAGTAGCGATTTTTTATTTCCTCGGCAGGTTAATTTTAACGACATAGGAAGCATCATGAACCCTATATGTCGTGCTAGAAGGGGGGTGTTCGACGTTTCGTAGAACTCCGAAGTGCGGAAATGGAGCGTTTCACCACTCACGATCGGCGTTAAAAAGACTTGCAATCAAAATCTAGTTGTTAAATTATTTGGAAGAATTTAATTTTATTTTTATCAATTTATAATTAGTAATGATTATTTATTATTTCAATAAGGAATTAATGTTTGGAACTCTTTATCATTTATAAGCATATTATTATTATTCACAAGGATATTATATGTTATGAACTCTAATATATTAATTTTTGATCAAGTTTGCGTATGGTCTGCGGCTAAAATATGTTATTTATGAAACTAAACTTAAGTTTTGTATGCAAAAAGTATTATAATTTTATTTGGTGAAGTCTGGATTATCGGGTCCAGATATAGTATATAGTAGTAATGTAAATTATTATAGGGCTTTTGGGCCTAATCCTCTCGTGCTTTAATATCTATTAATAATATTATAAAGGAGTATTTTTCTTTTATCAGGAGCTCACTTCGTTCACCTTGTTTTACTTTCTTCTAGAATGTGAATGTTAGAACTTGATTAAGGATTAGAGTCTTGTATCTCCTAACAGTGAGATCATTATTTAATTCCCCTAGACACCGTATTGATCGTACATTTTACAGAGAACCCGCAAGAAGCTTAATCGGCCCTTCTTTGACCTTAGTATATATATTATATTTATAGATATATATATATATATATATATATATATTATATATATATAAGTTATAATATATATTATATTATATTATATCTATATATATTAGTTTATATATATATATATATTATGCTCTTATAAGTATATATATATATATATTATATATTATAGTATATATATAAATTATTATATACTATTATATTATATTATATATATTTATATATATAGTATATATCATCTATATTTATTATAGTATATTATATATCTATTATTATTATATATATATAAGTATATAAGATATGATATATTGATATTATTATATATTAATGTATATATATTATATTTTTATATATTATTATTATATTATTATATAATATTATAGGTATTATATTATTATATATATATATAATTATATATTAGTATATATATATATGTGTATATATATATTATATTATATATATAATATATATATATTTATTATATTATTATATATATATATATAAGTAGTTATATATATATATATAGTGACCGTAACATTATTATTATTGTTTCTTTATTATTTGTTGTATTGTTGTTCAGAAAATAAAATATTTAGGATAGTTAACTGATTAAAATATATTCTTCTGCAAAAATTCGAGTTGACTAAGCAAAATTGATTGTAGGAATATTCATTTTTTTTTTGGGTATTATCTGAGTCAAAAAAATGCACTTTTGTTGTTAAGTGCTTTGTTGTTATTTTTCATTGTAATATATTCTGTATAATCGATGTTAAAATTTCGAGTGTATATATGATATTCTATAGCAGAGATTCCCGAATTCAGTGTTGCCCGTCACTTGATGTGTTTGCCGCGTAGATCTATGAGGGTGCCTGCTGATGTAGATCGGTTAATTGTACATCTTTAAGTCAATTTTTAATGAATGATTACGTTTTTCATTTGATTAGGCCAAAAATTATTGAGAAGGCTTTAACCTCCCTTCTCCTGATATATAATATTATAGTTATATATATATATATATATATTATATATATATAATATATATATTATATATATTATATATATATCTATTATATATACTATTATATATATATGATATTTATATATGATAGATACGTAGAGTTGCAGGACAATGTGTCTCTGCCAGGCGTGTAAACAGGTGTATGCTCTATGTCTCAATGATCTCTCTATTAAGTCTATTAGTCTATGCTATTGTTATATTTAAAATCTGCTTTCCATTTTGTTTTGAATTTGTGCTATGAAATGTTTCTTATTTATTTTCAAAAGAAATAGGAGAGCAAACTTATATCACTATATTTAAGTGAGAGTATTTGAACATGTATCATTCCCTGGATCCTCATACAATCAGAAAGAATTTCTTTTAAGAGAAGAAGGTATTTAGAGAGTTATTTGTTCCTACGGATGTTTCATGGAACCGATGGAAGAGCATCCATGGTCCCTGTGCTTGTTGTGTGGTGAATGACGCTAAGCAGTGGTTACCTCGCAAATCCTAATGAGACATCTTGTTACGAAGCACCCAGGTGTATCCAGTATTAATTGGTCTCTATTTTTCAGAGGCTATTAGAAAATCATAATAAGTTTGGTTTAGAATTGTTGGAAGAGATTTTACATACAAGTGACGCTTTACTAATTGTTGCTTCTATTGTTAAAGTTGCCTAGGAACTGGCCTCGCTTAAAGGAACAATTGGTAGGAATTAGGTGGCTGGAGCAGATTACATCGTTGGTGGATTTGGTATAAGGGACTAATTCTTGAGTGGCTTGGGTTTTACATGAGGTATGTGTTACTGTGTTATAGTATATATAACGTTGTGAACTAATGGTCTGCGAAAAGATGTATAGATCTAAAGTCACAAGTTGTTCAGATTGACAATCTTAGTGGGCGTGTTAGGTGTGAGAAGAATTGATAAAATGAGGAATGAACGCATTAGGGAAGCTTTGTGGTGTGAAGAAAGGGGATAATGTAGAGAATAATGAAAGTACAATAGAGATTTCTGTTTTGGCTCCGTGTGGAAAGAATGGAAAGATAGTCGGTTGGATAATCGATGTATAGTGTGAGTGTGCTGGGACTTGACCGGCTGAGAGCCTGAAAAAAAGTGGTGATATTGAGGTCAGTAAGGGAAAGCCTGGAGGAGAGAGAATTGTGAGTTTGGCCAAGGCGAGAAGAAAGGCACATAATAGGAGTTGAATGGCGCTTTTTTTTGTGAGGGGTAGAGAGATGAATCCCTAACATTGAATGAGATAACAATAGTGAGGGTTCGTCGCGGCTCGCTTGAAGCTTCTAGGGTAAATTTTCTGTCCTGCAATCAAATTCCCATCTAAAGGATAAAGGGGCGGTAAGACTGGTCTTCTTTCGAATTGTGTCATATTCTTTTAATACTTTCTGTTTATCATACAATGTGTTCGCACCTATCCGATTTCTTCAGGGAGAGAAGGGGGTGTTGAACATATATAATTATTATATTATAATATATATATATTATAATAATATTATATATATATATAATTATATATATTATCAATATATTATATATATTATATATATATATATATATTTATAATAATATATATATATATATTAATTATATATATATATATATATATATATAATATATTAATATTATATGTATATATATATATATATTATATATAGTATATTTATTTATAATATATTATATTATATCTATATCTATATATTATATATATAGTAACTGTTATAAATATATATATATATTATATTATATATATATATATATATAATTATTATATTTATATTATTTACATATGTATATTATATATATTTATAATATATTATGTATATATATATATATATATAACTAATCACTATATTGATTATCCACAAGTATTTTGTGTCATTCCATCAATCTATTATTATTAAAAGCCATCTTGAAATTTAGACAAATTTTTCTAAAGCATTTAGATAACTTTGCAAAGTCGCAAATGACAAGTTTCAAATATCAAAAAAGAGGAAAAAATAATTATTCAATTGAGTTACATTGTTTTGTGTGACTAGTTAATTGCAATCTGATGAAGTCAGATTACTTCTATTTGAATAGTTTGTATTGCTCAATTTTTTGACACCGGTTTTGCTGAGGATCCTGGTAACTGGTTCAACTTTATATTATTTTACCTCCTTAGAAACGTAAAATTATATAGCTATTATATAATATATCATATATATATATATTATATATATATTATATATTATAATATTATATAGTATTATACAAGGTATATTATTATAGTTATATATTATATAATATATATAGTCTATATATTTATATATTATATTATATATATATATTATATGATTATATATATAATATATATATTATATTATATATTATATTATATATATATATATTTTATATTATAAATTCGGGCCTTGGTAATTCCACATACTATTGAGACTTCTATACAAATTAGCATTTGTTACGTATTAATATAGAACAATAAAAATATACTTTTAATGTAAGCGAGTTTTAAAATAATATTGATAAGATATAATTATATAAAGCTTTTTAACTTATTCTTTTTCTCATAATTAATTAAAAAATTATTGGGAAAATATTTTAATATGATAAAATAAAAATAAATGACCTTATGGGTAACTATTTATTTAACACACTACAGCCTTGACAATATGATCATAATTTCTTAGCGATTGGCTATTTCGATGTTGAAGTTATTAAATGCAGATGTATAGTATATTACTATGAAAGTACTTTTTGCTGAAATTATTCGATTACGCTTATCAATTTTTTCCCACGAAATTTAGGGAAGTATATGTTCCTTCCAAATTTTCCAGTTATTTATTAATTTTAAATTCAGAAGTTTCGAAAAAGATAAAATTTTTAATTTTAAAAATTATCATTACTTTAATTTACACAGCGTTTTTAAGGAATAATATCAGGTTAAACTAAATTAATTGAGAAATAATAATTCATGATTAGTGTGCTATTGAGTGATAGAAAATTTGGATTTGATATATAACATATATCTTCTGTATATTATTATATTATTATATATATTATATATTATATATATTATATATATATATTATTTATATATATTATATATATATATTATATATCTATTATTATTATTTATATTATTATTTTAATTAATTATTATTATGGTAGGATAATTGTAATGATAGGTTACTTTTTTTGACCAATTTTTAAAATTTTCGCTCACATTGATATGTATCATTTCTTGTGTTAGCGTGACGTATATACTATAAACTGTTCAATTTGAGCGAATTTTTGACTATTTTTCTTTCATATATAATATATATATTATATATCATATAATATATATAGTATATATTATATATTATTATATACTATATATATATATATATTATATATTATATATTTATTATCTATATACTATATATGATTAAAAAATATATGTATTATTATATTATTATATTTTATACTATTATATTTATATATATATATATAATATATATTATATTTATAATTATTATTATATTATATATCTAATATATTTTACATAAATGAGAAAATATTTATCTAAAATTGCAAAAAATATACATATGTTATTTATTATTTTATTTATATTTATAGTATAATTATATATATATATATATATATTATATTATATATGTATTATATATTATATTATATTATTTATATATATCGTATTATAGTATTATTATATTTAGTATATATAAGTTATATATATATATATAGTATATTATATATATATATATTAAATTTATATATATTAGGGTATAATTATTATGTATATATATATTATTATTATTTTATATATATTATATATATATATATTATATATATTATCTATATTAAATATTATATAATAGTAATATATCTATATTATATATATATATTTCTGATATGATATATATATTATATATTACCAGTAATATATATTATTATATTATAATATTGCATATATATATATAGTATATTATATATTATCTTACTTTCTATAATATATGAATTATATTATATATTATATATATTTTATATATTATATTATATTTATATAATATATCTATCTATATATTATATATTAATATATATATATATATATATATATATATCATAAATATTATTAACTATATTATTATATTATCATATTAATATACTAATATATATGTATATATATATATGATATAGGTTATTATATATATATTATATATATTATATATATGTTTATATATTAGTATATATTTATATATATTAACTCTGGAATACCAGGAATTCTCAAATATCTTGCCTCTTCCACATTATGAGAATCATAATGCAGTGAATTCATTGGGAGAAAGTAAGCGCCATTCCTCTACGTAATAAGTAATATGAACGAAACATTTTTCCATCACGGTCTAGGAACTAATGTGGTGTTCGTTTAGAGAAATCTAAACTATTGGAGATCGAACCATTGAATAACTTTGCAGCCGAGATTCAAGGCAAACCTGAAAAGAGTGGCATTTTAGAAAATATATATTACTATATATATATATATTATATTTATATATATCTATATATATTTATATATATCATTATATATATATAATATACTATTATAATATTTAATATATAATATGGACGCACCACGGCTCACAAAGAAGCGGCCCACACTGGGTTGAGTAAACTGTAATTCACAAATTTAAAGTTTTTCTCTCTTTGCATGAATATTATGTGATTCTCGTATGAGAGATAAAAGGTGCTTTTTTAACATTTATGAAAACCAAAAAGTTCCATCACCTATCTTTTTTTTGTAGAAACACTCTTCACATTTATACATATTGGCTACTTGATTGCAACAGTGATCTTGCTGTTATAAGCAGCCAACCCTAACATGATTTTTTGTCGTTTTTCCTCTTGTAGGCATCTGTTGGTGTTGATCCGTTGATCAGGAAGACCAGCAATATTTAAGCAAGCATACTTTCTTCCAGTCGTCACCGAAACGCTTTGCAAACATAGAGATGTCTGGTGAAATTTCTCACATGCCTCATCCTAATTGCGTCCAAGGTTAGGGGGAAAGATAGTCCAATATGTGCGTTTCCTATTAAGGTTAGTTTTAAAGACATGTGCAGACCTATATCTCAAATCTTTTTCTAGGCGCAAGGTAAATTCAGTTTACAACAGTAGTTTGTAATTTTCAGCTTTCACATTTCCGAGAAAAATTCTAACAACAGTCTTGAAATGCCAGCCAGGCCGCTTTTTGTCTTTCTGACAGTTTTCTTTCAATCTCTCCATCTCGGAAGCCTGCTTTAATTTGGGGGCCAATAATAACAATTTCTTTTATCTTTGCCTCATTTAAATTTGTGAATTTGTTCCTGAGATGCAAGAATGCTACATCTTCTTTGTCAAGAGGTTTTACAAATATTTTCATCAAACCAAGTTGTAATGTGCAAAGGTGGAGAAAGCCAAACTGCGGAATCTCAACAAGTGGTATTAATGTTGCATATGTTTTTGTCCCCAAGGGTTAAAATCATGGTCGTTGTGAGGCCACTTTTTCCCAATAAGTTGGTGATTTTTCGGTCGTGTTGTCCACATTCGCTAGAGGATTAACAGCAGAATTTTTGTTGTATCCCTAACTGCATCCCTAGGTAATAATCTTTCAAGACCCACATGTACTCACAATTTTGTATTAAAAGTTGTGCATTCAACTAGGTTAAGTATAGAACTCATAACGTCGTACGTTTCCTTTGTATTTGTAGAATATGTTACAGGAACAGACGGAAAAACATTGCCTATATGGAAGAGCACTGCCTTGAGAATACTTTTTGAGAATATCAATAAACAGGCGCCACTCCTGCTGGTTTATGCTTCAATTTGTCCATGGCTGTCCCCAATAAGGTCCATTCCATCAAGCAATATACAAATGCCATCTTTCCTGCGCAAAATAGTTGCAAAAATGTCTCTGTCTGCCTCTAAATGAACTAATGTTAACACCTTTCTCTAATAGATTCCAGCCCCTGAAGCCTAGAAGTCCAGCCATTCTGAGTCGTTTGTGAGAGTTTTAGATTCTCGTAGCAAGATGTAAGCTCCTCTTTGTGATTTCAATGGCTGTGGAACATGTCAAAGATGTTGATATTTCAAAGTCAGGATCTTGATACCTTGTGTCATAATCGGAGGAGTCATCCCTCTGAGTTAACAGTAATTCATCTGGAGGTGTAGGCACAGGAAGATCATGCTGAATGCAGTTGGACATGGCACCCATGTGGTGTTGTAGCTAGGATCACTGGGATACAATGTTTTGGATTTTTTGTAAGATAAACCCTGCACCATTTGTCAAACATTAGAAGTAAAAATCAATTCGTGATTTGTCGGTTCACTGCCAGAATCATATGTGTATGTCACATTTCATACGTCTGACGTTTGTTCCTTTTCACCATTTTCTCAGATTCCTAGAACATGAATTGAAGCATGACATTGGGACCCAGGACTTATCTGTCCCTCACCTTTTTATCTACAATCTACAATCAAACCTTTCTTATAATGGTGACAAAGTTACAGTTGTTTCGTCCTTAAATGTAAGTTCTTCCACACACCATAAAAAATAGTGTTTGGGTCTATTTTTTTACACTGACGGTGGAATTATAGCAGAACTTGACAGCATATAATTGCCTGTTTTGTTACTAATAATTTAATTTCCTGTTATTATGCTATAGCAATTATATATTGTATGATTTTTGATTCAACCTGAAAATAGAATAATATATATATATTTATATATAAATTATATTATATATATATATATATAATATTTATATATAATATATTTATTTATTATCTATATATCCTATATATATATATATATATTATTATATATATATATATAAATATATATATATCTTATATGTATATCAGTATGATATGAATATATAATATATTATATCGTATATATATTATATATATATATTATATTATATTATATATATAATTATATATATTTTTATATTTTAATTACACAAATTTATACTCCTTCTGCGATTAGCAACAGTAAGTAATCCTGCACCAATATCCCAAATATACTGAACAGCATACATAAAGCACGTGGAGGAAAACATCTGCTAGCAAGAAAATGGGAAATGGTGTAGTTGCCAATATTCGCCAAATCTCCAATTTGATAGATGGTAGACAAAAAAATACAACAGATCTGTTCTCTTTTTCACGCATGAATAGTACAAGAACCACGTATTTTCATGTGTAAGGACATTTTTCATGTGTAACAGTGTAATCAACTGTCCAGGGCTTTATGTATAATATACTATATATTTATATTATATATATATTTTATATATATTAAATCATTAATATATTATTATATTATATATATATATATATATTTACTATATATATATATATTATATATATATCTATATATATATTAATTCTATTTATCTATATATATATACTATATATTATATCATATAATATATATAATATATTATATATATATATATATATAATATATATATTATATTATATATATATATTTATATAAATAAAATATTATACTATCTATTATATATATTATATATATATATATATATATAATATTATATATATATAATATATATATATATATATATAAATATATTATATATATTATATATATATATATATTTATATATATAATATATATATATTTAAGTATATATAATATTATTAATATAATATATATATTAACTATTATATATAATCTAACAAAGTGAAAAAAGAAACTTATTTATAAAAAAAAAGAATTTAATACTAATGTTAAATTTGATTGAGCCAAAATTTAACATAAGTTCTAAAAAAAATCATATATAACCCGCCCTGTTTGAGATATTCCAAATCAATGTATTAAGAATCGGAAGAAAAACACACTCAAGATACTCTCTTCAGTACTCCTTTCTCAGAACTTCAAGAAAACGCAATTTCCAAGCAAGGGAGGTAAATTCAGGATAAGACCACGACTCAATCTCGATTGGCAAGAATTAAAACGAAGAATCAGCGCAAGGGAGGTTATACAAAGTCCGCTAAACTGCTGATATAACTTTGATACGAACATCTAAAAAGAAGAGTATCTCAACAGAAGGGACTTTTGTTACTTTTGTTGAATAAAGTTGTCGTTATTTTCGGTTTATTTTTTATAATCCTTTAATGTAACCTTGTGTTTGCGCTATAATTCAAAATGAGATAATTATTAGGAAGTCTTTTGTTTTTCTCTTTAAAATGATTAATTTTATAGCAGTATTGCTTTTTGTTCTGCTTTTCATACAGAGATAATTTATTAGCAGAACTTTTTGTTTCTGCCTCTACATAAAGAGATGGTTTTATTAACAGGAACTTTTGTCTGCTTCTTTCATAAAGAGCCTAAGTTGAATTCCAGTGGCCTATCGGTTTGCTGACGTATTTGTGAAACTACAAAACTTTTAAACTGATTTATTTACTTATTTAGGTGTACTTAAGAAAGAGACCACCTTTACATTGTCAAGTCTTTTTTCCTAATATAATTGGTGACCGCGGAGTTGTTCAAATTGAAGAACAGAAGTAAGAAGAACAGCCGCATTTCCATCAAGCCTTTCAAAAACTTTCCACGTAATGAATATCAACATGTCGGACAACGTGGAATCGTGACACTGCTTGCTTTTGCTCAGGTTAGGATTAAAGTTCCTTTGTATTTTAGAGGCTGCTTGCGTTTCTTTCCTGGTTTCACATTTTAGAGGCCCAATTTTTCCTTGTTAGAATAATTTGGACAAAGCTCGTTCCTAATTCACACTCTTTCTAACCTTCCTGCAAAAGTTGTTTCTCGCATTTCTCCTTCTGAACTCGAGAACAAAAATTATTCTTCCTTTAAGGAATCTATCATTTCCTTATTCGAACAGAGCAAGCAGAACTATTTCAGGAGCTACTGTCCAAAAAACCTTTTACTGGTAGGCCGCTGCGTATCTTCACGACATTTTAAATTTAGCATCTAAATTAAATGTCGGTGAAGATATCGTGCACCTTCGTTTTCTTGACGCTCTTCCTATCTCTATTCCCTGTTATTGCCGCCCAAACTTCACTCTTATTGGAACAATTAGGCGCATTAGCCAATGATCTTTTACCATTTGTCAATCCTTCTTCGTCTCAAACTTCAGCGAACTGTGCTCCTGTAGTTACAAATCCTGTTAACAATTTTTATAAGGCTACTACTTCAAAATCTTCTATTTCTTCTTGGCCTAAACCCGTTTTATAAGATTGCAGAAAACCTAAAGTTTGTTCGTCGGCTTATATATTTTTGGTAGCACATCCTAGGAATTGCATCAGCCTTTGGTGTGTTCAATATCCAAACAAACAAGGCTTTACAAATATATCCCTTTTCTAGACCTTCTTCCCTGTGGATCATTCTCTTTGCCTCAATCAGCCCTGCTTTCTATCTCAAAAAACGAAAGAGCGAGATCAAATAAGTGCAGCTATCTGGACTCGCATTTCCAAGAACCTGCTGTTTTTTCTATCTTTGGAAAAACATTGTACTTTTTAGTCAATTACTTGGTGGCGCTTAATTAGTCTTACCAGACCTTGCTACATTCGGATGGTCATCGTATTTTTCTTCTTTCTCCTTACGGCAGGTTTCATGTACTGCAGCAAATAATACTGCTCTCCAGTTTCATGGTGACGTACAGGCTATGTTTTTACGGTCACCAACCCTTTCGCATGCAATTTTCAATGGACCTTTTCTTGTTACAGACCAATAGCAACCCTCTTCTGGGCATGGATTTCTTTCTTCCCTATTTTAAATTTAATTTTATTGGCATTTGTGTCAAAACTTTATTTTGGATTCCACTATCGAACATACAGGCCCCTATTCGAATTCTAAATGGTCTGTGCCATCTCCCATTTTTTTAACTATTTTTCCTTCTCATTCCTGTAGTAACCTTCAACTTTTTGTAGGATTTCCCATCATTAACGTAACCTTATTAATTCCTTTACAATTACATGAGTATAGATTTAAAGATTTTCACCGTAAGAGACAAATGACGCTTAATCGGAAATCTATAGACTATATATCAGAACAATATTTAGTTGAAGAGTTCAGCCATCTTCTACAAAAAATATCTTTAGATAGACTTTACTTCCTCAGAACTAAATAGAATCTACATATGAAAGAAAGGTTTTTCGCTTTGTTTATATTTGTTCAGTACTAGAGAGACAGGTCATGTTTACTTATCAAATGACTGAGAAGCTCGCAAATGTATATAAGTCTTTCAATTGTATTTTTAGTGTTTTCTTAAATATCAAAGAGATTCCTAACAGCTAACAGATGGTTTTTAAATCATTCTTAATTAGATATACAGAAAAGTGATAATAGCTTTCTAGAAGAAATAGTAATATACGACAACCCAAATATGTGTTTCCGTATGCACACCTAATCTGAGTGATCTATTACTATTAAAATGTAAGAACCATTATAGCCATTAACAACAAAAAACAACAGTTATTATTCATAAAGTGCTGCAGAAGAAATTTGGTTATACTCAAAACCTTAAAACCGAAAATAGTAAATAATGAACAACAAGATACATTCCCGCAAATATATTACCATATACTAACTGGAAAAGTGAAAGAGATAGATTAAGAAATAAGAACTACACACAAAAAATATACGAAAGCATTTTACGAATTCAAAATTTAATGGTTCTATTTATACCAAATGCGTGGAAGTAATACAAATATAATTAGAAGCAAATGCACCAAGAAAACGAAGTATCGTAATTTCCATAATAAGCCACAACAACTGAAAAGAAAATTTAACTTAATTTACTCCGATAGCCCTTGGCATCAGAATTCGAATCCTGATGCTATCGTAAATATCTCCAACTATATACCTAACAACGATGAAAAAGACCTTTTAGGATACGGACTCACAATGTCCCTAAAAAATAAAGATCCATGGCCTAAATTTATTCAAGACTTAGATACGTGGAAAAGAAATGTAAAATATACAAACTACAACGTCGAACTTCTAACAGGAATGCTATTCAACGCAGTTTCAAGTGACACCAAGCCACAATTCCCCAACAAATTTTATAAAGCTCAGACTTCATTAAAGACATATCACCACATTGTGATCTCGCAGGGCGATATAAGGTAACTTAATATTGTTCATTTAAATAGTACTGGATTTAAACAAATGTTACACACTACTTAACACCCATACATATGAAAAATTAATCAAAAACCCACAATCTAACTCACAAACAACCTTCAACTCTCAACTCAACCAAATACTAAAATACCAACCTAACATAAACAAAAATCTCAAAGCATACATGACTAACATTTCCCAGTTTTATGGAGTACCACCAAAATACACAAACACAACACATCTTTACGCCCAATCATATCAAACACAAACAACAATACCTACAAACTATCACAAATTATGCTTTCAACTTCACTTAAACCTCTTCTTCTAGGCTACTGATTTTCCTATTTCTTCACACAAAAACTCTGAAGATTTTATAAACAAAACCTCTTCTCTTAATACTAAAACCCACACTTTCGTTAGCTTTGATGCATATCACTTTTCACATCTGTACCTGTTCCTCATCTATTAGAACTCCTAACTAAATACATAACTGAAAACAATATTAACGCTCTTCACCCCTTTCTCTATATTAGAACAACTTAATACTTACTTACATTAAATAACATATATTTCTTTCCAATTATAACCAAACTTTTATTAAACAAAACACACGGTCTGAGCATGGGAATCTACCACTCTCTCTCGCATGCTCAGCAACATTATACATTGGGAATGTACTCGAACATTATTATATTCTACCACATCATCTTCTTTCAGGTTTGTGTTTGGTTACGTCATTGTGGGAAGACATTTTTGCCACCATACCAAACACAACCAACCCCCATAGCATAATTAACACCACATAAATCGTCGATCGACACAGATATATAACTGTTACTATAAGAAATCAACCATATCACATCATCCGTTCTTAGACACTTTATTCTTACGTAAGCATCACAACGCTAACCTGATTTTATCTGGATATGACATTGCCCGACTCCAATCCCCTACATGCAAGCATGCTATCTCTACGACACATGCAAAACAACCACCAAACAAGTCACATCTATCTGCTCTATACTTGACGCGTTTTCAAACATATGTTCTCCTGCTTACTTAAAACATAAGAAACGGAATTTTCTAAAATCCAGCATTCCATAAAACTAAAGATTATCATCACTCATAATAATAATCAGGCCCAATCAAAAAGCAGAAAACAGAATTCTATGACATAAATAGTTTTACCTTAAACACAATACCAAAAAGAGACAGTGACAAATCGCGCATGCCCACAACATAAACTACCATCAATATTATACATTCAAAAAATTTACTCCCACTCCACTTACACTAGTGTTCCGTCAAAAATGTAATACTAAAAACTGTACTTAAATACCTCCCCGAAATCAAAAATAAACGACCCCCATGTATATTACATAAATCCCTGCTGTATAAAATGGCGACAATCATTATTCCGGTTGAAATCATACATTTCAAACGCAGAAAATCCCAGCAAAAACATGATCTAAACACACATAATGAAAACTCTGCCCTTAACACACCATACGACTTACAACAATCATCACATTACATTAATAACAATGTCCTATCATTCGTATTATTAACAAACACAACAAATCAGAAAATCTGCATAACATTTTTAGTAATAAAGAGATGATATTTCAACCGCCGCCCTTGGGATCAAACTATAGACTATATAACCGACAATATTATGACGACTTCAGCATTCTAAACAAAAATATCTTCGATAACCAACTTCCTCAGCCCTAATAGAACACATACGAAAAAGTTTTCGCCTTCTGTGTTTTAATAATTGCCAAAACTAGACAGAAGTGTCAAGTGTTACTACAATGACGAAAGCTCGCAAAATGTATGTAAGTTTTAAATTGTTTTATGTGCTTTTAAATATAAAATATTCCTAACAGCAACAAAGGGTTTTAATCATTCACGTACATATATATATATAGTATAATAATATCATATATATATATATATATATATATATATATATATATATATACTATTATATATATATATATATATATATATATATATATATAATATATAATATATATATATATATATATATATTATATTATAGTATTAAATATAATTATATATATATATATATTATTATATATATATATAATATTTATATATATATATATGATAATTATATATTTATATATATTTATTATATATAATATATACTTACTATATATTACTCCCCTACTTCTTAATCAGAATTTTTACTACTTAATAATTATTATTTGTTTTATTTTATAGTGTATTCACCTGATGATGGAAATTGCGATTTCCGAAACGTTGTAATTTCAAATAAAGTTTAATATGTGGAGGGCCCTAGTATTGCTTTTCCTATTCAAGTTGAAAATTTCCATCCTATGAAGGCCTGGACTGACTATTATATATATTATTAATATATATATAATTATATATATATAAATATATATATTATATAATTTATATATTTATAATATATATATATATTATATATATATATATATATATATTATATATATAATATATATATTTATATTTATATATATCTATAGTATATGGTATAATATAGATATTTATAGTATATATATAATATATTAATTATATGATTATATTATATTATATTAATATACTTATTTTATTTATAGTTATATATATATATATATATATATATATATATGTGCTATATATTATGTATATGTATATATATATATATTTATTAATATAATATATATATATATATATATATTAATATATATTATAATATATATATTATATCGTAATATATATATTATAATTTTATATATATATATATTATATATAAACGTAATTAAAGGGAACTCACATTATCTAGTACATAAAAAAAAATTGGTAACTTTTTGCCCTGCCTGTGGCACGCATCAAAAAGTGTAACTCAAAGATGCCCAAAGGCAACAATTTTAACATCAACTTTATATTCTATAATATCTC
>JABUQX010019906.1:0-38851 GCA_015478945.1 Trachelipus rathkii
ATTTAATAATTTATTAAAACATCCTTAGAAACCTAAGGATCACAGCGTACACTGATGTAATCATGTATACCTTTACTAACTAGACTACTATATGAATAAAGGATAAGTGAAAAAACAGTATATTTCTCTCCTAAATACTTCAGTTTATGAATATTCTAGATCTATATCTGTTGTCATTCACTTACTCAATGGCATCACATTATCTAAGTGAAGATGGCATTGATCTATAACTGAGTAGATCTTGCTATCTGGTACTTGTATTACAATAAGAGTTCTTTCTAGTTTGCATAGTACAATACTTTCTTATGGAAAATATGTAATGGATTAAGTTTTAGGGTTTTCATTTAAGCCCACTTTAACTAATTTCTTTATAATACTAGGGCAATATTTCTATGTTCCTATATTGTAAAGTTTTTCTTACTTCTGTTAGAATAAAATCTTTTTTGGTAGCTACCGGCTTCTTTTCTCCTTTAAAGATATACAGTTTTAGGAGCTTTTTAGTTTAAACATTTTAACGTCAAAATAAATCAGGAGGTATATAGTTACTTTCCTGTCTTATATCTTAATAGTTGGTGAATAACTATTCACTAAATAATAAGTTTCAAACACGGTAAGCAAAAACTCCCGGTTAAGCTGTTAATGATTACGAAGATAAAGCAGAGCAGGTTGATTATCAGTAATATGGGATGGGATAAAAACCAAACACCGTAATTATTAAACAGTCTGTAGTGAGAGAACAGATAACACGCTTAAAAATCTATTTCCACGTTTCAATATGTCAAGTTATGTGATTTACACTTGCCAACTTTCTTATAACACTAATGGTTTAATATATATATATATATACTTATATATATCTTGAAACAAATGACAATTATACTGAGCTTACTATTGCCATCGTTACTAATCATTTGTGATATATAAAAGAACTCCTTATCCCCTAATTTCACATAGTCGCTAACAGCGTCTGTATCCTATAATAAAAAATTGGCTTGGAATAATCTGGGAAATGTTATAACTGAGGTAATAGTCACCACAAGTTCTCTTTTAGGAGTTCCTATAAATTAGCTTTCTGTGTGTTATATACTTCCTTCCATTCAAATCATTAACCATTCTTTTTTATATTAAGTAATTATATAATGGTTTTCTGCTAATTAAGTAAGTTATTAACATACAAATTACCCAAAATAAGCGAAAATACGAGAAAAATATCCTATAAGGATTGTGTTTTTATAAACTTGTTGATAGGACGAAACTTCTTCATATACTGATATCTATCTTCTGAGCTTGAGATTCTGTGAATTCGTCCTTCCATTTTAAATCTATATAAGTCCCATATATAAACTGAAGTTTGTAGAATAAAATGACATTTGGTCCAATTAACAGACTCGCAACACTATTATAATTTTTTCTAAATGCAGTAAAAACTTTCTTTATATTTATATTCAAATGAATATCTATTTGAACTCTATAATTTAATACCCATGATTGCAAGCTCATCCATCTTAACACTCACATAACATGATCTTGGGACATGTAACGTGTTCTCTTCATAATAAAAATGGATTCACCTCTAAATCTTCTGCGACTATTGCATTTGTTGAGAGCCACATCATTTATATCATTTGTCGGATGATGAGCGTAATGGTTACCCGCATATGATCATCAAGTTAATTGGTTGGAGCAAGAATAATTATGCCATGTTCTCTAGATAACGCACAGAATAATGGCATTATTTCTGATGATTATAGCTTCCTCCGAGCGAGGGAAAAGTGTAATCAGCGTCTATAAGTCGAATAATAAGTACTAGTGAAAATGGTATCTGCCGCTAGGGAATCGAAATAATCAATCGTCTATTGAGGGCAGGGTAACACATCTGGGACGCTGAAAGGAGTTCAGGTGGCCTTTTAAATACATGTTCTCACCTGACGAATCGACTCTTGTGCCGTATATAGTTTAGAGTTTTTCTTGCCTGTGCACATTGTTTTCCACTAAGAGTAGAGATAAGGTAGAATGCTACTGTTTAGGCGCAGATTCCAGCACAAGCTTTTAGTATTATAGGCAGATCCGCTTTTCGAAAAGCTTGTATGGCCATCATGTTAGAGATTCACTATGTCTTCAGTAGCAGTACTGTTGAGAGAGATTCTCTGTTCTCTAATAATGACTTAATTTTGGAGCATCTGGGGTAAGGTACGTTCTTACTATGAAAAACTTCTGTCTTAGGTATATACCAACTGGTATAAGCATGACACAATGGAGTCAGGCAATACGTAATGTAGTCATAGTCACACGTCCGCTTTCAGAAGTATAAATATCTCCTTCCATTATAACTATAGACTTCAATGAAGTTTCTCTGTCATGAACAGTGGTCAACCTAGTTGTTTTTCACTAATGGTTATAAAAAACTTGAAGAGAATTAACATCTGTGTGTACTCTCCACTTTATACCTATAAATTTCTATTCCGTGTTAATCAAGGTCTTCTCTGTATGCAATATTTTTCAAACAGCTGTATTTGGCTCGATAATTTGCTATGTTATTTTGAGAGAAGTGTTAAGTATAATGTTACGTTCATAACACATAAGATAGTAGTAGCACAGTTAGTTGCTTAGACTATAATTATTTTTCTGTAGCAGTTGCTATGTTTTAATTAAAATCTTTTATTTTCATAAATAGAGTTCTAAAATAGGGGATACATTTTATCTACCTATATATTTATTTTTTTTAATAAATAAAAGGTTTAGCTAATGTCAAACTATGTAAAATTAACTTCATTTGTAATTTTAACTGGGCATACAGAATTTGCAAAATATAATGGCCCTAAGGAAAAGCAGGTGTTATTAAACACCGTTCTTTTCCAATTCCAAATCATTTTTTATACTCAGGTTTGAACTTTCAAATAACTTAAGAATAGCAGGTGCTCAGTGTTTTTCTTTCTTATTAAAAATATTAAGCAATTGAACTTTAACTATTTCTTCGTATTCTGCCTATTAAAGGTCCTTTCTCTTACAGGAGAAGTTGTAAGCATTTTCTTATTGTTCTTTTTGACGAACACAGAATTTTCATTCATTTCTGTCTTGGTAGGCTTCTTCAATGAGTCTTTCAATGAGCCTATAGTATTTTCTGTCTTTGTAGGCTTCTCAAGAGCCTTTAGTAATAACTTTCTTTGTAGGCTTTTCCAATGAGCTTTCATTAATTAATCTCTGTGTAGAGCTTATTTCAAGAATGAAGAGTAACCTTTATTAATTAATAGTTAATAATAATTATCACTATAATTGTTTAATTTAAACTTATTTAATTCACATTGAGAATCTTTTTCTATGATTATTTAATCAATTTCATCTTTCTTTAGTTATATTCTCATTCTTGTATGATTTGGATAGGATAAGCTTTTCTAACCAATTCTCTGCAAGAGAATTTCATGACTTTAAATTTCATGATCTCTTATACTGTTTCTCACGATTAATTATAAATATGTATGATGAAAGAAAGGTCTATGGTTTATAAAAAGGTAAAGTAGCTAAAGACTTGTACTATAATAATATTCATTCCAAGGGTCCAGATTAGCTTTAATCATGTATTTACATACCTTAAATAATAAGTGATAACTGGGTAATATTTTTGGTGTAGCCTTAGAAGTAGATAACATACTTCTCAATAACATATAGATATGAGATAATCAGCTGAGTTCCATATCCCTTGGACTAATACTAAGCCTCTTTAAGAGATAAAGTTTAATAATTTCCTTCTCTTCATATTTTCTTTTAATCTATCCAAAACGATATCAACAGGTTGTGCCTCTCCCATAAATCTATGATAGGTAATATAATATTATCTATGTACACTTCAACCTCGATTCTTAGAACCTATTATGTTGGGGAGTCAAAAATTTATTGAAAAAAATAATATATAAATGAGAGAATAAAATTTTGAGGGTCTAATTCCTACACCAAAGAAGCTTAGAGGTCTATTAAAATAACCTCTCTTCTTTAATACTTGCAAGTTACAATTTGTTACATGTTAAATTGATCTTGTTTCTTAATTATTCCTCCTAAAAATTATATCTTGCATATAAAATCTTTTTGATTGGAATTCTAATATATTATCTTCTTATAAATCTATTCTGATATTATCTCCATACGAGTGTTATGTAGATTAAAAACGCTAGTTCTCGTTTATAAACGAACTTGTGCGCGCTTTCTTTCATACGAATCTTCAGCCCACCAGATGTTTTTCTTCATTTTGATAGATATGCTGTGAGTTGCACAATCAGAATAGACGATCAGAAGTTAGGTTTTCTCTTGCCTCGGAGACCCACTTTACCATAACCGAGGGTTTGATATAGAAGAGATATAGCGGTATCTATTCTATTGAACCGTAACGCATGTGTTTTCTGGTACACAATTACTATAACGTATTTTCTCTGTATCTTATCTATGTCTTATATAAGCTACGACTCTTCCGAGCTCTATGCCATGTCTCGGATTATTCGTAAAATATCAGTTGCGGGTTTATTATTAATAAAATATGAGATAAATAAAAAATAGGTTACTTTCGTACATTCTATGTGCCTGGAATCCACTAACAGGTGCGAGAATTTCTTCGCTCTTGATCAGACCCGTGTATGAACCGGCCTTATAGGCGGTGACCGTTCTCAGAGCATCACGCTTCGCCATCGTTGTGGATAGTTGGGCTACTCACAATGTTTGATGTAGAGAGAGTACCTAGTAAGAATAACCATCTATATTCTTCGCAATTTTTTTAGGTTTTTAACCACTTTCTAGTGTCAGATTTAATGTCTTTCGATGGTCTGGTTATTGGCATGCTAGATACATCCCAAAACCAATGGACTTTTTATTATCCTCTCTTTACTTGAGAGTCTATTTGGTGGTGTACAATCACTTGCGTGTAGTGAGGGGAGTGTATTATTTTGCGAGAAAGTTGGTGATCATGTTCTATATATATGTCACATATGAACTATTCCTAAAGATAAAGTATTCTTTTTATATCTCTCATTTCTTATGTTTTGTCATATAGACGGAAGGAACACAGAGTTGTGTCAGTCCTAGAACACTATTGTAGAAGCTATTATTTTCTGTAGAGTCGAAGAATCAGCTCTACGCTGTGATATCATTCTTTCTCGGAGTCTAAAGTATAGTTGGTGGTGCATGGCTTAACTTAATAAGTAGTATATTGTTCCATATATTATTACTTACTATTTTGTTATTTGATGTGTATGAGTTTCAACGCGAAATTTCGCTATCTCGGCAACTCAGAGTGCATTAGGATTAAATTCTAGATTTTTTAGCCTCTCATCTGGCAAGAAAAAGTCTAGAACGACTTAGTGAGTAGTTGATCATTTGAAAGATCATATTCTATTAACTCTTGAACACAAAGTTATTTCTCGCATTTCGCAACTAATATTAGTCTAGTTGATGCAAGTAAATCCAAAGGATCTCCGATTGATTGACATGATTTGTCTGTTAATCTGGGTATTACCAATGAGGAGAATAAAATAATACCATTAATATATCCAGATCAAAACAATACAAATTTCAGTTTAAAGAGAGTATCTGTGATGGTCTCAAAAATTAAAAATTGTATAACTGTTACTTAAAGTTAGAATCTTTACAATTTAGACGAGAGCAGTAGTGTAGTCTCCTTGTTTTTTTTTTCTCGGTTATATTGTAAACATTCTCCGACAATTGACCACTTAATAGAAGAAATTTCCTTCTAGGGTAACAGCTTGTTTTGCACCTCTAGTAAAAGAAGACTATCTACATAATTCTTCAGATATACTAATTCTAGATTATATTTGGTAATGCACCAGTTTTGCCCGTGATCACGAGAAAATTTTGAAAACCCTTTGAAATGGTTCAGAAGCATCTAATACCCAATATAATCAGAAGAGATTGTGGTCTTAGCATAAGTCTACCAGTTTTCTGTCGAGGTACTATAATACCGGTGGGCCACTACTCACACGTAGTAATCTCATATCTTTTGCTCTATAAGCTAGAAAGGTAATAACCTTGCTCAACATTCAATTCCTTCACCCAACGAATTTGTTGTCTATGGCGTATTTCTCCATACAATTTTATTCTTAGGCAAATTCTGGTAATTGCGCCGGGGCAATAGCAGCGTTTGGATAGTCTATGGCCAAATCTTCATCTACCTCGCATACAGGTGGGAATCCAATATAAGGTATAAGTGATTGTTAAAAGCAGTTTTGTTGATGTGAGTTTAATGGGGGTATTGTTTTGCACGTTGCCGATCTTTTTTTTTTGAGAGGATTAGGTGCGCTTGCATATTATAAGTAACACTTTTTTAATTATTCATGATTATTTAAGATATAAAATTTTGATGAAGATTTTTGGTCTCGGTCTTTCATAACTCTCACGAGATGATACTACGACCCAAGTGTGTCCTTTTCTATCATTAGTAGGAATAATTTTTACCTGTACGGCCCAAGGTTTTCTGCTAACCTTGCGGGAAAAGTCTTTTTAAAATTTATTGTTTTCCATTGACAGCGGGCAAAACGTTTGATATACAATTTTCTTAACAAATATGTGTATTCTTTCTAATTATACATGCCTTGGAAGTTTCGTATTAATCGGATATATGATAAAAAAGTTATTCACTTGGTTGGTTCTGTCCCAAAGTTCTTCTCCTTTTTCTTCTCTCTTAAATTCACGTCTAAAATTAGAGATATAAAAGTATTTCCTGTTTGGCAAAACAGTATAACACTTAGAAGGAATAAGTATACTTGACTATTGGCAATAAGGTAGTTTGGTAGTTGATCCCCCTCGATGCATTTAAAATGTATACCTGATTTTAGAATTAAAAACTTATTGATATTATGCCCAACAATCCTTGTGTTATATTAGAAGCAGCCCGTAGGTAATTACTCTCGTTGTATTTCTGTCACTTTTCCTAGTTGTTTATGATAGCCATGTCCAAGTGTCTGGTTATTCTCCTGATTTCGGGATTTTAACCGGTATCTATATTGCTATCAATATGTTCAATACTGTATCCAGAGTAGATGACTATAATTTATATACTATAGGAGAGAAGTACCCTTATTTATCCTCTTCTAGATGATGGATGTGCGCGTATCTTGGGTTTGGCGCGGCGAGTAATTCCTCTATACATGTTTCTTGTCACTCACACGCTCTCGTCTCTTATTCTTTGTTTATCATTTGTTTCTATCGTTCTTATCATTTCGTTATTAGAGTAACATCCTCTACTGTATGTATTATCTTTTCTGTATGGTATTATCATAATCTCCATATGAGTCCCTCATCCTGTTCTCTGTTGAATCATCATTTTCTAAGTCTGTATTATCCTTCGGCTCCCCTGAAGCCTGCCCATATAATAAGTGGATCACTGGTCGGTTCTTAGTGATAACCTTTCTTGTAGATAAACTTCTAGAAGTTTATTATGAGAGAACTTAGCAACACCGTAGTTTAAGAATGTATCGAGAGAGGAACTGGTTAAAGCTATTTTGGTTCACACATAGTACATTCAAATAAAAAAAAACATTCTCCCTATGTATTTAAACCTTTTAAATTAATTCAGTTAAGTCTCAGATTATTAATAGTAAGTAACTAAGTTCTTCTAAGCTAACACACTGTTATTCTAAACATGAGTTTTATAAAAAAACTAAATGATCAAAAACATTACTTGTTTGTCATTAAAATTTGATAAATAATTACTTGACTATGTTTTTAAACGCAATATTTGCAAAAGAATTTCATAATATTGTAGATATCAAAGCAACAAACACGCACAATAAAGTTTTTAACTCAAGAGGAGTATTAATTTTCACAATATGGCACTGGTTTCGGCGACGGAATATACCTTGCTGTGTTCCTGAGATATACTTTCTCAAAAAAAATTGTTATTATTTTAAGTGTTATAGTTGCAACATATGTTCATACAATTAGAGAGAAATAATTGTGTACTAAAGCTGTCTATTTTGCATATATATAATTCAGATACAAAATGATAATTTAAGATAAGATAATTATAACTTTGTTTTAATTACTGTTTAAAAGTTAAAACCAGCTATTAAAAATCCTTCCTGCTCTAATAAATTTCAGAAAATTGTTGTATATACACTTTTTTTAGTATTCTAAGTTCAACAAATAATCAAAATAATATTTAATTCTTTTAAATTATTTAAAAATATTGTTCTCTCAAGTCTGCACACAGATTAACAACCATATTTTATTCCATGTTTCATAATTATTTACACCAAAAATACAAAGTTCCTATTTCGAGAAAAACCATAAATAATACCTCAATTTTCTTTATAATATATTTTTAAAAGTGTCAAAATAATATAATAATCATAAACTTACTTTCAAAATTATTTAAACAATAAAATTTATTAAAGCTCGAATTGATAATTCTTCTATTACATTTCTTAAGGAAGTAAAATGTATATAAAGTGTACAGTTTAAGGGTACATCAGTATATCCTACCTTTTTTCTACGACTCAAGTGTTCTTTTAATGTTAAAGGTCAACTTTATTTGTTCCAAAGGTGAACTATTGTTCTTCAAAAGGGCTGTCAAATGTTGTGGCTCTACTGTTCCTTGGGGTATTAACAAAATAGATTTTCGTGCAGTTTGATATACTCATCATAAACTGTATACCAAACAAATTTTATACATTTCCAATCTGTTATAAACCCTTGTGTGTTTCTCTAATTTCTCGTGTAGGAAGGTAAGGATATCAAAGATTTTCGCGGTAAAAAATACTTGATACTGTATACGTAATTGGGTGATGTTTGAAAGTTTATATCTCTGTTCGAGAGACTGTGGTTTATCCATTACTTAGTGCATTGTAACAAAAATAGAAACTAATTTCTAATGTCATTTTGATGCGCGTAAAAATTTATTTAAAATAATAAACTCTTTTGTAATGTCATTTAGGGTCAATTAGCAGTTTAGAGCAATTTTTGGTACTGTGACCCGATTTTTGTACACTTTTTTCTTGACCTTTTAACAATTGATAATTGACCTCATAAGTGTATGGACTCACAATTGTGATTTTACCCCTATTGTAAACAATTAAACCCTCTAAGGTGAATCGATTTTAATACAATACACGGTTGTACACTTCGGGTGACCTCGGGGTGTCTCTGGTGACCTTTGTCTTAGCTGACCGTCTAGTGAAATGCTGAATAGGTCTTCAATTTAGTTATTGGGTCTTGTATAAACCAGTTTTATTAACCCTGAACTTAAATACTGATGATGGTTAATTTTAATTTAAATGACTTTTTTCCTTAAATTATAAAGTTATAATTTGAGTAAACTATTATTTAAAGAAAAAACAACGTGGCATATAGCTTTTTGGAGAGTGTTGCGGGCGGTGCTAGTCGGAGCATATGACACCATAGAAATATAAACATAACACTGTAAGCCTTCTACTTAAAGATTAAAAACGTATGTGTCTTTTAACCGGTTAAAAATAACCGAAATCGCAATTTTACCACCTGTAAATATAATGTTTACTCTAAATAATAGAATATAATATTTCTCGCGAAAATTTTAGTAAAGGAAATTGATTCTTATAAGACAACACACTCATTAATGAATAGTTATAAATCAATTATATTAATCAATGAAAAGGTAATTATTATAAACTCGTTATTAATTATTAATAAAAATAACAAAATTTCTTCTGCAAACTAAAAGTATAAATAATAGTATTTGAATTTATATTATATAGAAGTTTATTTAAGAAAAATAAGCTTTTAAATAATTTTATAGTATATTTAATATTTGAATGAGTAATATTAAATATATGTAGATAGTATAATGTTACAAACATTATATACACATATAAAATTTTTATAATAATTATTAATACTGTGCCATTATTACTATTTGTATAGATGATTTGATATGTTTAAACAGGTTGCGTGTGTGTGTATGTAACGTATGAGTTAATAGTATAAAAAAAAAAAATATAGTGTGTGTGTGTGTGTGTGTGTGTGAGTTGATATGTTGAGTGTATGTGTGTCGATGATACTAGGTGTATATGTCTTAATAGTATATAGTATATGTGTATGAGTAGGTAGTGATTGTGTATCGTTAGTGTGTGATGTGTGATAGTGTGTGTAATAGATGTGTATGTGTGTGAGTGTTAGGTGTAATGCGTAGTTAATGGTAGTTGGTGGTTGTCTGCAGCATGGCTAATTCCGCTGCAATTACATAAATATAGGCCAATGAAATTTTTATAAGAATTTAAAAAAGGAAAGAAATGATAGAGGGAAAAATGAACGAAGGAAATAATGAGTGGAGTAAAATGATACGTAAGAATGAAGGTAATCAAACTAGTTGAGCGAGAAATTATATCATTAAAATCCCATTACAATATTACTACTTTTGACCCGAGTTAAAATAATAGTAACCCTAATCCTCCAGTGTCGATTTATAACATGTTCATACTGAACCAAATCTAATATTTCCCTTCCCTACCGCTCTTGGAGGATAAATATCCTCCATTCATACATAAATAGCATTTTCTTAATTAGTATCAATCATACTCAAACATCCATAATACTATATTATCCCATTTTTAACTTCTTAATTTAATAAAATTCTATATAAATACAATCATGAAATAAGAAAAAATAAAACTAAATTTAACATACGAACAGATTAATATAATATTGTACCATATAACAAAACAACATAAAAAACAATGTTAATAAATTATGAGTATCAAAAAACTGCCCATTCAATATGAGCCTATTATGTTCCTATGAGTTACAAATGCTCAGCTTGATTCTACTGATTATGTTTATTAGGAATGAATCTGTTAGACACGTAGCTTAATTACTATTAATGCAGTATATTTATAAGTAAAGTCTGAATTAATATTGTTCGTATAAAACTGACTTGCAAATAAATTCTATCAATTACTACCTCTTTTGTCAAATACATATAATATGTTCTATGTATAAATTAAATTTACCTTAATATTCAATATTCAGTGTAATCAAAAAATACCCTTATACTTAGTTTCCATAGTAAAAACAAAATACTGAAAAAGATCTGTAACTCACTTTTGGAAAAATAAATTTGGGTTGAATACAGGGCTCAATCCCAATTAATTTGTTAATGTATATTAATTATAAAGAAGTATATTCATGTTAAATCAGCACATATAATATAAAAAACACTTGACATATTTATAAATTATTTTCCCATTCTTGAAGGTGTAAAATGATGTTCGTTTAAACCAAAAATTTAGTTTATTAATAACTTTTTTTTTTTTATATATTTAATGTCTATAAAATAAAATCTTGTTTGCCTTTTATTTTTCTTAAACACGGTGTGCACTAGAGTATTAAATTAGCCTCTTGTCAATTGGCTATAAATAATATGAGTAAATGCGGTAAATGTTGAAGTCTTATCATTACAGCCTATAAATTTTATATTTGTCTGATAATATACATTGAAAGCCTTTGTACTATATGGAAATCACTAACAAATGCCTCCTCTTGTTATAGCTTTATATGTAAAATAACCAACTTTTGATGTTGTAATAATTCCTCACGAGATATAATGTTATACTGAGATCTTAATTAAAGGTCCCCATGAAGAGACGAATGTAGATATATAAAAAGTGTTTTTAAAATAAAATTATCGTATTACCTACAGTATTTTCATAATTTCCATTTAAAATTAATATAGTAATTAGTGATATGAAGATGGTAATCTTGGATGTGCTTATCTCTTGAGCATTTTTCTCCGTACCTTATCTAACCAAGTATTATCGATGATTATATACATCTCTTATAGCAGATTGGGCAAAGTATAAAGGAAATATTATATAAGATTTGAAACAGTCTGTATTGGTATGATCAAATGGTAATGATTCACCTATACTCCTCGGAATGCAATTGGTGCACATTGTGGACAAGAAGAAATTTAAATCCTAGACTGTAATCGTATTAGAGCAATCCACATCAAGCCTCTTACGGATACTATTATAATTTAATCAAGTACTACTGAATATATAACGCCCCTCTCACTCGTTCGCTTAAAGCTTGCGAAAGGGTCGGCAATTGACACATTGCAGAAGAATCTATGTTGGGGATATATAACATTAGATTTACCGCTCTCTTAAATAGGTTCTATCGTCAAGCATTTGGTAAGCACCAGATACTGGATAAGATGTATTTTGAGTGTAGGGGTAAGTATTGTCACTCGAATGACTCCATAGTATATATATGGAGGTTGTTCAATAAACGCAGCAATTCCAAAGAGGTTTTATTTCTACATCCTAACATAAAATCTTCCTAAAATACAATCTTTCCTAATACGAAAATCTGGAAAATATATTGCTAGATATGATAAACGTTTAACTAATTGAATTAGAAACACGACTAATAACGTATTAATGCTATCTATTATAAAATATGTTAAAATTATGAATACTGTATTAAAAATTGAGCTTAGTCTGTAAATGAAGTTTCTATATAACAACTATTAAGACTATATATTATAAGGATATAACATAGAGTTCGATAGAATCTAGTTTTTTAAAATATTTCACCCAATAAAGCTACATTAGTCTAAAAATTCTCCAAATAATTAAAAATTTCAATATGACCTTAAAGATTTTTTTATTAATAATAATAAACAGTATTAATTATCAATTTATATTATTCATTAATTCACGAGAGTCATATGACTTTGGTCGGATAAGTGTACGCTAATGCACAGTATAGTTGCTCATACAATCGCATGTGAGTGGGCGTGGAACATTGTCGGAAATATTGCGCTCATAGAATGAGATCCAGACTGAGACCAATGAGCGACCAAGTAGAGAAAGAGCTCGTGGCATATAACTAGTTAAGAGTCGCCTCATTCTGCGGTGTATGCGTAGTATTGTTTCTCTGAATTACTATTACTTGAACTATTTGAGACCTCTCGTAGTGTGAGATCGTCATATTGCGGATGTCATGTAAAGTAGGTCGACTTCATCATCTTTAATTTATCCGCTAGCGATGGAGAAGATGTTATTTGAACGATGCAGAGAGAGGCATTATTTGTTACGGCCTCTATTTTATAGTTCTCTAGATATTGATGTGCTTATAGAAGTGATTATAAAGAGAGTAAAGTGGTGTAAAAGAATAGAACAGTTATCAAATGCTGTGGCATCAATTACCATCATATAATGTACAATCATGATGGAGAACTAATCATATTACTTAGATGAGAGCATATATGAGATATGCTATAGTAGTCAAAATGACATATATCTATAGTTGTCAAGTGTGTTCACATTTTTATTAAAGCTTGCCTGTCTCAAATGACATATTTCCCGACAGCAGACTCCTTTAACAGCGTAAAGGGAGGTCTATTGTTGTGCATTTGATGTCATGTTAAACTTTGAATAAGGGGGTCTGCCTACGCTCGCGGTTGTGTGAAGCAAACAACGGTAACTGTGTTTTACTGGGGTGTTCCAACTCTATTCTATAAACATGAAAGTTTTTCTGTCTATCTCGGCCAAACCGTTCTGTTTAATCCCTGAGTCTCGCTAATCTCTTCTTAAAGTCGCTGCCTTAAAGTTTCGTCCCTCTCATCAATTCCCTGTAACACCATTGTACTCTATCGCGCTTTTCTCTGGAAGTGAGGTCTCAGTGAGTGTTAATTAATAAGAATCTAGATTTAATCTGATTGATTTGATTCCTTGTAGAGTGTAAGATTCGATTATAAGGAATAGTATCTTGTATTTCCTAGATATTGTGAGACTTATCGATTATCACAGATACTGTCGTTAGACGAGGAGTGATCACATAGTGACATGTCTTCTGTGAGCTCAAACTATGTATCTGAGCTATAAAATGACGTTGAATGAGAATGGTGGTGAGGTTCGGCATAGTAAATACAAAAGCTCCATATTAATTGATAAGTTAGTTAAACACAAATGTTGCAAGAGAGCTATGTTTTTGAGATAAGTGAATTCGAGAAACAAAGATTTTTGTTTTATGAATGTAATGAGTATTATTAATCGTATCAATAAAAACTCCTCGTTTCTTGATTTCGAGCTTATTTAGTGAAATTAATTTACAATATATTAATATATATATTCAATATTTATAAATATATATATTAATATATTATATAAATCTATATTAATTATATAATATAATATATATATATATTATATATATATTATATATACTATCTATTATATATATATATATATATTAATATATATATATTATTATATATATATATATATAATATATATATTATATATATACTAATATTATAGTAGGTACTATTAAATGTGTTGAAGTAAGAAGTAAGTAGGAATATATATAAGTACATTACCTATATGAAACCCTATTGGTAATATATTTATATACCCAATCGAAATTCTCCTAATATAAATACCTTATATATCATACTTAAGGGAGTAGTTAGATACACCTATTAATATTAGGTTATAGATATTCATAGTGACTATCCAGGGGAAGGCCTAGAAAAAGTAGCTATTGTAAATAAAGTGGCACTCAGTTGGATATAACTTATAAAATGTGGTACTAATACTTATATACAGTTGGCTAACTATTGTATTAGTAGTACAATATATACTTACATACTTAAATGACCCTTCAACGTATAGTTACGCACTCTTTATTTATAATAGAGTGACGCAGATTTTACAAGCAACCACGGACTTAAGCAATAGGTTCACCTCTTACCACTATTCTCTTAGGCAACATCTGGTTAGTCTTAGATACCAGATTAGTTACATTCTTTCTCATCCTCTCTTTACAAATAGCAACTAGATCCGTTATGTTGGGCGCACATTAGGTCTTATACTGCTGCCATACTCTTAGCCCCAACCTACAGAAGTTTCGTCTTTTGATTAATAACAATAATCACATCCTTCCCGTATTAATTCAGTGTCAAACCGTTTCCTCAAACAACCCTGCACTATACCTTAGTAGTAAAGGGTGCACAACTGGCAGCCCAGAATGGCAGCCGAAAGTTTGCAACAGGATGTGTGCAAGTCTGGCACCCAAGCAGCATTTTGCAACAATTCCGTTTTTTACAAGCTTACGTGTCAAGTCAGTGTTTTTAGGTCTGTGTCGAGAACCGAATTTAAGGTTGGAACCGATTTTAAGGAGTGTATTAATGCATTCCCTAAAGGGGGCAGAGTCCCCCAGAGAGGGCGTTATTATGGTCTCTCTAGATAGACAAATGCGTTTAAATGATCTTTGTAGATCATACTCTTTTGATCGATTCAATAAGTTCTATGCGATGGTTTATTACCGACCTAAGACGATTTTTAAATCGTTCTTTGTAGGTGGTCCTGGTTGACTATTTTACACATTCGAAAATATAAGTCGATGAAAAAGAAAATAATATAGCTTAACCAATTAAAAAGCTGTCAACAATTACGAAATGTATTACCATCAGCCTAATATAAAAGGTAATAAGTTCCCACCGTCTCTGGAGTATATGAACAACCGTTGTGGTAAAGATTTAGAGTGATTCATTAATAAATACAAGTTGTTACTGACAACTCCTGAGATTAGGAAAAGAAAAGGGTTGGCGAAAAATTAGGGCTGGGCTTGTGTGAGAAAAAGATATTAAGAGAATGGCTGAATATATTCAGGCGTGGGGCCAAATTTTGAGCGTAACCGTCCAAGGTGGTACAAGCACCCTAAAAGGGGTTGTGTGGTTCCTCTCTAGCTGCACCAGAGTCATATGTTGCGGTCCTAAAAAAGCCTGTGGGTATAATGGACTTAACGTAGCGGTTTAAGACATGCTTTGGCAGTTGAGCGGATAAAAGTGATGTAAGGTGTGAATCAGGTAATGCATCGTGTTGCGTATAAGATTAGAGATAAAGTTGCCCATCTGGGCTTGTGTGTGTGTGTCGTGTGTGTTTGTGGTCTTCTGTTAGTGTGGTGTGGATGTGTTTTAGTGTATGTAGTGCTGCTAGAAGACTGAAATTTGGATGGAGGATATTAAAGGGTGTAAGTGAATCTGTGTGTGAGTGTAAGGAGCCGGAGTCGTGTCGGAGAGCTCGTGGGTGATGCTGAACATTCGAGTCCAGGCGACCCGTGTGTGCTCCACGCGGAAGAACAGTCGTGTCGTGGTCCGCTGTCTACACGTTGAACAAAATCGTAGATGAGATGTCAATAGGATTGCATACTACTCGTAGAAGAAGGATAGAAGGATATATATACGTATGAAGGAGTGCGTGAGTCGCTCTGAAAGAGTAGAAGTCGTAACCTGGCTCGACTGTGGCACGGGTGTCTGGAAGGCGGTGCGGTGTTGATGAAATTACGTAAACAGTGTACGTGTTTAATAGAGTTAATAATAATAAATTCTTCTGGTTCACATAACTGATTCTGTTCTCGATGTAAAGTAAGGTGAGTACAAGCGTCAATTGTACTGTTTGGTCATCTGCGATAGATATAGCACGCTTGTTTTCGTATAGTGTTGAAGACTGAACATTGTGATATTATTCGAAATCTCATTTTTCTTGTTTAGAAAGCTGTGTCGATCTAGAGTTATTGGTATTTTGTTTTCTTCCATTGTTGAAGACATGTGTTCGTTGCGATATTTTGCCTCCGAACTCGAGTGTGTTTAGTGTTGTAGTTCATTAGCTCTCGATGTTATACTTTGTTAATTAATGTATATATTATCCTAATTACCAATATTTATTTTTTGTAATTTAAAGTTAGTTTATGAATAAATTAGTGTCTCAAATTGTTTTAAAAGTGCTCTTGTATAAGTTCTCTAAGACTTATTATAATAAATTTTTCAACTATTTTTTTGATATTTATTAATTTCTTTTGTGTTTTAGTTTTTTATTGGATTACAAAGTTTGATGTTATATTGTGTTTCTAAAGTTTGATACTACACGAATTATTAATTTTTATTTTTTATTTAATTATTTTCATCGAGACATTGTTTTTATATAATTTTATAAGAAGGATGTAGATAATTAGCTTAATTACAGCTTATTTTATTTATTTTTAATTTGTTTTAAGTCTATAGTTGTGTATAGTTGTTTTCAATTTAAATATTATTTTCTCATATTTTATTTTTTTGTTTTGATTGGTACATTTATCACCATTGAACCCTGCTGTATTTAAGTTTTTGTTATTTAACGTTTTTATTTTGCATTTATACTTCTTTGTGTTGAATTGGTTATTATATTGGTTATATCTATTAGTGTTTAATTTTTCATTAATATTTATATTATATATGTGTTTTTAATCTAGAACTATCAATTATTTTTTATAGGGAGTTATAGTATTTCACCATCCTTGGAGGAAGGAAAAGAAATTCCTTTCCAAAATATATGACATGACATTAATTTTATTTTTATTTTAGTTCCTCATACTCCCATTTTTGATGTCTCATGCTTGTTTCCTGGAACTTGGTATCTTGCACACATTGATGAACTTCATCGTCGGAAATATGATAGAAAATCATCAAACTCCAAAAAGCTAGAATACCAACAAAATCATTACCTAAATGGGTGACAAAGTTATTGAACCTCTACAAAGTGTGGAATAAGTTACAGAAAATGAAAACAGAAGTAAAGGTGTTTTTAAGCAACGATAAGAGAATTTCCAAAATGAATTGGACAATATATTTGACATTGCCCATGCTGAACTCAAAAAAATCCACTCCGCAGCGCATAGCTTCTGCCTAAAAAACCGAAATTAGGGGTGCAAAAATTAATTCTGCAAAAAAAAAATTAGGGTTCTCTACCGCCTCCATCTAAGATATATCCTCAAAAGGTTGTATCATGCAGTCAGGTGTCATTTTTAATATCTCGATGCCAAATTTCGGTTAAAGATTATATATCGAGTACTTCTAGAAGAGTTAACAAAAGTGCTCAAGGCTCAAAATTGATTCACCCCACCCTGGGAATAACAAAAGATGTAGCCAAAATTTTGGTTTTCAAAATTTCTGTCCCCATGGAAGACCAAAGGGTTGGCCCCGCACACCCAAATTTACCGCTGATCTATTGATGAGCCTATTGGATCGAGAAATATGAGGGTCTAATTGTGATCTATTGATCTATTGATTCAAAGTCATATGTTTTAGCAAAAACTGTTATAATTTACAATATCAAAGCAGGACAATCAGTAATAAAATATCACCAGATGTCGCACGGCAAATTGACCCCATGGAGAGACCAAAGGGTTGGTAGTGTGTTTGCTAACGTCGCCCTTGTATAAGTGTACCCTCACCCCTATAATGCTGCCTCATTGGGAATACTAAATGATGTCTTTTGATTGCGAATCGTCATATTTTTGTTGATATGATCTGATATAAAGTAACGAGAAACAAATAGAGTTCGTTTGTGATAAGAATAATGTCAGTTGATGTGTATGATCTGTGTATGTTAGTCGTTGTAGCGAGTGTAACGCTATAAGTACAAAACCTATCACTGTGATGAGCCTACACTGTAAGTAAATCTGCCTAGTCTATTAGCTACAGTCGTAAAGTACACACACGACACATCTGTGTGTGTAAAGTAATCTGTGTGGTGAGTTCGATATTAAATCCTGTGTGACAGTCGAGAGTACAAGACTAACAACAACATACTACCGCTGTAGTACAGTAACAACACATCTGCTGATGAGCGATCAAAGTAAATCTGTGATGCACTACACATGTAGCGCAATAGTAGACCTAAGAGCACATTAATTACAGAAGATAACCGAAAATATCTGTTTGTGATAGGCTATTCTGGTTCATTGTTAGAATCTCGCCGTCGTCTGTAATGTTCAAGAAAAATTGATCGAACACTGAAGGCTATGAGAAATTAATGGCTATATATTAATCACTTGTGTCGATGTTAAGTGATGCATGATTACTATTAGTTAATTTATTAAGATGATGACTGATAGGGTTTGTGCTATGTTGATGCGTGCTATGTCGATTACAGAGGGCGATTTGTGTCAGTGAAGCTGTTGTGTTGTGTGAGATGTTGGTGTGGGGTGATTGAGTTATATGTGATATCCAAGTTAGATTACGATACCAGAGCTATCGCTTTCTCGAAGTAAGCAGTACTATAACGAAACATATGGTAGCTACTTACGGAGTCGAACTGGGCCACGAAGTGGGCAAAAATTAGCCGTGGGCCAAAAATTGACCCCCATGGTATCTGGCAAGGTCAAGGAGACAGCAATATCTGACTATCGAATAATCTGGGTATCAATGTCATCATAATGCGTTACAAAGGTTTTTAACATAAATCTGCATAGATGAAAGATTTTTCAAGGAGTCTAAAGAGCTTACCTATAATATAGGAACGGAATAGTCATTACAATATCTCACTTCTAATATATATAGTTAGGATAAATGATACTCCATGGTTAATCTGGCAAGCTTTGGAGAAATGGTCAAGGATAAAAAACATAACACATTCAAAATATAATATATAGGGCTTAATAAGCCTAATAAGTAGTTGAGCCTAATAAAAATTTAGGGTGGATTAGATACATAAAAATTGACCCATGGAGACCATTAGGGTATGGTTACTGAAAATAATATTAGGTAGTGGGTCGTACTAATATAACGTAGTTTGATGCTGACAATACCGTTGAGTCAAACTCAATCCTTCACTCGAAAGGGTTGCAAAATAATTAAGGGTTGACCTAAATAAAATTAGGTAGTTGGCCATATCAAGATATCGCAATTAGAGAAATAAAGTCTACCGCCATTGAAAAAAAACTTATGTGTTCTCAAAAATTTGGGTTCGCAAGGTCAAAGGCCAAGGTAAGGTCAGGATAAATCTGAATACTCAACTGAGTAGCTCAATAACGAGTAATAGTAGTTACGAAGATTAACAATTAAAAGAAGTCAGGCCTAAAGAAATTTATGAAGGGTTACCAGTGATTTTATACCGCATGAGTCTGTACTACTACAAATAAAATGAGAGCTCTTTTCAGAAACGTATTTAAAAACACATCAAAGATATTGCAGTTAGAAAGCATCCATTCATGTCGTTATTTGAAACAGCATTATAAAATCTATAAAAATTGGTATTGTTGAATTGGTTTTAGCTGTGTAATAATTTTAATACATTTTAATTTATCATTTATAGAATTAGAGATAAATACTGATGTTTAAATTTATATATTAATATCATTATTATTAGTATACCTATATTTATATAGTATATAATAAAACTTATTTTAAATTTTGTTTTTATACTCGTCTATCATAAAATAATTAATAAAATGACTATTCGAATTTGACTGACTACTGACCCTTCGAGAATGAACCCCTCTAATAAGAAGAGAAAGAACACCACTATAAAAGACATAACGCACATTTCTTTAGAGGATCTACATTGTCTATGGATTGCCATGATTACAAGCATTTCAATCAGTGTTTAGGTTATTGAGAATATAAATAAACTCATTTGGGTGGTAGCAAGAGATTACTTGAAGCCATCGTTCGAAATGCTGTTAAAGTGAAGTATCATTCATGCTGGTATTTAACACGACTTAGACTCTATTAATTAACAGGGTTACGTATGAGGGTTAGGTAAATCAATTAATATCAACGAGTTTGGTGATATGAATTAAGCTCACCCTGATCAGGTAAATACTATTAATGTAAACATTAAGTTATATAGAGTTTATTAGATACAATATATTTGCAGGTGAAATAAGATGATGACTTATATAACGTTTGGATAGGACATTCCATAGTTCACGGTGACATAGATAGCATACTTTATAACCTTATACTACAATTCATATAAAGTAGTAATTATTAGCTAAACTAAGTGTTCTCCTTTACATCCGGCGAGTAATGGTATTTCCGAGAGATTCAATTGGAGTTTGATTCAGATACTAAAATGCTTAAGTTTCAAACAACCAGCTACACATTAGTAAAGTTCATCTAGAGAAATGGAGATGTTACGGTCTGTGCTTTATTCAAACGTCTATGTTGTTCTTGTTTCAGTTAATCATAAAGAAGAATTTAAGAAGTTTAGCAAAAGTGATATTTACATTCGTTTAATTGTACAATCGAGAAAGAGGCAGAAGCATTAGCTAAAAAACGACAATAATGGAATATAATATACAGATTTACTTCAAGGTGGTAATTTAAACTTTATTGATAAAATTGATATAGAACAGTCCGACATATGCAAATTTTTATAATTCGTTTCGGTTATCACTGAAGTTACTGGAGTAAAATATACTATTATAGATAATCTCCATCTAACGAGAACATAACGGCCATGATGGAATTTAAATCTAATTACTATGCTATATATATATATCAGAAGATATAAAAGTCAAAGTTATTGAATTTTGAGAATACCAAAAAAACACGGGGCATATAGAATTGGTGAAATTCTTTTGCACTTATTGCGCACTTTCATGAGAATAAACTCTACGATGTGAGTACGACTTTGACTTTAAAAAATTTTTTTAAAAGAAATGTGAACATTAAAATATTAATGAAAACGAACTAAATGTAATTAGAACATTAAAAACAAATAATAAAGATGTATAAAAATAGAGAACTTCTATTGAAAAATCGAGGACCTAATCCCGATGTATAATAATTTAGCTCCTATGTATATCCGTTACTGATAGAAATGTCCACATTGATTGAGAATTCTAAGTTAAATAACTTTGTGGAAGTTTTAGGGCCAATGGAGTTGTATACTTAGAATTAAAAAACACAGGTATTAATAATACGTGTAAGAAATAATTTTAATTAAAATTTGTTAAACTGACTAAGACATTGATGTGAATAAATATAAAGGGTTGTTTTCGCAGTAATATAGAGATAAAGTAATACACGTAGTATATGAAAATGCCTACACAAAAGTATTGGTAAAATATGTAAAGCACTATAATACGACCTAATAAGAAGACGAAAATCATATGCTACAATAACCATAAATTCTTGGCAAGTACAAATTAATGAAGAGATATATATTTAATGAAGTTATGAGAGGAAAGGATAATTTAAACTGATGCAGATATCCGGTGGTTTCATGAGAATAGAGAATCTGATATTTCGCATGAAGCCTGCCTTAGAGATTTCAGCACGAGTACAGAGTTCCTAAACCCACTTAAAACCACACGAGCAGGCGCCTAGAACAACGCACTGGATAGATATAGGCGCAATGAGATAAAGGAAGACAATAATATAGCTTGAAAAACAATCTCCGCGTACTTATTTAAAGAGTGTAATGACATCGAATGGATTCCTTTGAGGACTCAAGAAAAACCACAGGTCACATGATGTCCAAAACAGAGTTTGGTGAGGCCTAGTTATAACAAGATAAGGATAAGTAAGTGAACAATAGTATGTCATTCCTAATAGTGGTTCGAGAATACAAGAACATTATAAATTTATAGAAGGTTAGAAAAACAGCCTGTAAATTTACAAATTTCTATAGCTTCCTGATGAGTTTTCCGAGAAGAATCTCTACTATACAATAAAGTAAATTATAGACAACACATAATGGAGGTTTATATTAATATTTGATCATCAGTTATATCTGACATTGAACATGGGGTGTAGCCAGGGGGGAAGGTGTACTGCATCCCTTAAATTTATAAAATCAGCAGTACTATCCCTATATACAAAAGAAGGCTAATATAAAATCATTTCAATAAGGTAGGGTCGATATAAGGATAAAATATAGTCCTTCAGTAGGATACATATATATTATTTTAACAGATATACCATTAGTTGCAAATTTAGATAAAGTATATTGATATACCTAAAAATGACATGGGTGTCTGTGAAAAAAACTATATATCCAAGGGGTTTTCTTATCCCTAGTATATCTTTTAAAAAATTGAATACACCTTTGAATTATAAAGGCACTTTAGTTTTCAACAATATTGATATAATTCGCCAATTCTTTTATATTCGAGAGAAGTATTTAGGATTAAAAAGATGTCAGTACAAATAGAATATAGAGGCCAATTAGAATTATGTACTACAAGTACTATCTTAATGTAAATTTATTGATGTTTATGGTAGGTGAGAGAATACTGAATGTAATAACATATATATATAATAGGTAAAAGAAATATTAAAAAAATAAGAAATTAAAGAATTTAGTATATTCAAGAATGTAAATAAAAGCCGAAAAAAATATTTAGCTCATTAGCCAAAAATAGTTTTGAGAATATTGAATTTTTCTTATTATCCTTCGTTAAAATTAAATTAAAATATACTTTGGAAATTAAAATTTTTATTTTTGATGTTCAAACACATGATTTATTCAAATTTTTAAAAGATGTTATGTATAATTAATAGATGTACTATTGAATTAACATACACTTAGTTCTATTTAAAATATAGGCACCAAAAATCTTTAATCCGCTTTTAGCCTCATATAAAATATATGAATTGTTATATTAATGATTAGTATCTAAAGAATTTACTATTATTCTCATAATATTTGGTATCGAGAGAACACCTGATATTATTTCCTTAATTTATCTCCTATATCGAAGCAATTTTCGTAGGTGGCTCTACCAGTTATCAGAAATTAAACATATTGATACCAAATTGATATAAAATTGTAGCAATGCCATTAATAGATCAAATACCTATTGTAAAATTGTTACTAATCTTAAGTCAAATTCATCCAACACACACCAAAGGCACGCCGAAAACGGTGGAGAGAAAGGTATTACACTTATGATCTTTTGTGCACATTCACCATTTCCCCTCTGGGAACCATACGCCTACTATTAAAACTTGCTTTCTTTTTAGCCTAACTACAAGTGTTAGATGCTCATTTGGCATAGTATAGACATAAAGATACTGTAATTAATAAGTAGAAAAAGGTACGTGTCTTTGCATATATAAAGTTTCAGTTACTATATGATGCTGCTACATAATTTTCACCCCTTGAAATCAAGGAAAGATTGGTATGCATTAAGAGAAGCCGTTTTTAAGTAATTTCGGTAGTGTGTGGGGAACCTTCTTGCATATGGTATTAATAAATAAATTCATAATCATGTCAAGACCTATATAAATAACTGATTACATACCAAGATGAAAAACATCAGCATTAGTGACTATATATTCAACGTATTACTCAGATAAAATTGATTATTGGTTATATCAATACAAGTAGCTCTAAATATAGATTCATATATATATATTCATTATGTTTGGATAGCATTACGTACTGAACGCCTTCAAGTTACAATTAACTTCTAAATCACTAATTTACGCCACTTATATATATATAAAGGACAGAAGAATCATGTTAATTCTAGACTATATAATCAATCACTTGTTTCCTCCCCAATCTTATCAGAAAGCATAACGACTGATAATTCAGTTCTTCCCACTAGCAATTCTAGGGTGTATCTACTAGAATACTAATTACTTCGATTAGAGTTACATTTTTATGACGCATGCTACAATGTTGCTATAATATGAGCATTATTAGCTCATGCGTTTGGATTATAAATATATAAATGTCTATATATATATATATATATATATAATATATATATATATATATATATATATATATTACTATATATATAATATGTAGAATATATAAATTAAAATATATATATATATATATATTTATTATATATTATATATATATTTTATATATATATATATATATATATATATTATAATATATATATATATATTATATATATATTTATATACAGATATTTATATATATATATTATTATATATATATATATTATAATTATAATATTTTTATTATAATTATATTTATATATATATAATATAATATATATATATATATATTATATATTATAATATTCATATATATATATATATTTATAATATATATTATATATATATGTTTATATATATATATTTATAGATGTAGAATATGAATTAAACCGCAGTTTAATTTGTATAGATAATAACTCCTTGAGTGATTCTTCCACTTACCAGGATTAGATCCGGGGCTCGCGAACGGTATGCAAGCGTGTTACCACTCAACCCACGACAAGCTAAAAGATACGCGACTTAAACCTATGAAAGAGTGCTCTATTAAATAGGAATAGGGACCGCCTATGGCAGGACACAGATACCTCAGCACGCATCTCCGCTTGCACTCGGTCAAAGGTACCAGGACCCAGTAAGGAGCCACTCTAGAATCGGAGTATAATTCGCGAGTATAGTTCGGCGAGGCCCGGGTCCTAATCCTGGTAAGTGAGGAATCAGCTCAAGGAGTTATTTTTGCTATACAAAATTGAACTGTTCGGTTTAATTGGGCAGTTTTACATCTATAACAAATTATACTCACGATCTAGAGTGGTCTCCTACATGGGTCGCTGTGTTACCTTTGACCAGTGCAAGCGGAGATGCGTGGCTTGAGGTATCTGTCTGCCATAGCCGGTCCTTATTCCTATTGAATAGAGCCCTCTTTCAAGGTTTAAGTCGCGTATTTTTTAGCTTGTCGTGTGGAGTGGTACACGCTTGGTAACCGTTCGCGAGGGCCCGGGATCTTATCCTGGTAAGTGAAAATCATCAAAGGAGTTATTATATATATATATATATATAATATATATAATATATATATATATTATATATATATATATATATATATATATATATATATATATATATATATATATATTTATATATTTATTAAATGGCCGATCAGGCAAGTGAACGTTAATGTTAAGTAAAAAAATAAAAGAAAAATTATTTATATTATTCATATTATACCTATTAAACTTAAACCATAAGTCATTTAAGTACTAGAAAGTTAAGAACTTACAAATTTTGGACTGTTACTCTTTCAATTATTTTATATAATATATATAATAATATAATATATATATCAAAATAAAATATAATAATAATAATATATAATAATAATATATAATAATAATAATGAAAATAATAATAATAATATTATATAAAAAACAGATACAGAAGTAAACTTTCAATCATTATCATCGCTTTCTTGAATGTATAATTTCAAATATAAGGGCTTAGTGTGTTCTTATGTGCGTAATGTCCACTTTATAGTTACACCACAGATCGTGTAACGCTTTAGTTTTCTTTTAATAATACTATGATTTTGCTTTCTCCTTATTAAGGTTAAGTCTATTGATATGTTAACATGTCTCTTTTCCCTTTTATTCATTTTTTTCTAGAAAAAGTTGGAGTTTTTCTTTAATTTTTATGTAGTAAAGGTATTATTAGTAATAGGGGAGGTTGGTGTGGGTTTTAAGTTTGTGTAGTGTGCTGGTGGTGGCGTGGGGGTTGGTTGGTGTGTGTGGTGCGTGTGTGTTGTTCGTTGTGGGGTTTTGGCGTGTGGGGTCTGGGTGTATTGATTGAGGGTGGTCAGTGGTGGGGTGAGATTGGTTTTAATTATATAGTATCATACTTTACTTATATTATATATAACCTTCAGTATATATATAGTATATATATATATAACATATATAAGATATAGATATAATATATATAAATATATCATATATCACTGCTAAAGTATTATATAAAATATAGTATATAATAAATATTATATAATAATTATATATATAATATATATGAAAATTGTGTACAGTTTTCACTTATATGTGAATTATGTGTCCTATACTTTGATATAATATATACTTACTATATATATGAATATATAGTATATATATATATACTTAATATATATATAATCTATGTATATATATATTATATATAATAGTAATATAAGTAATAATATATAAATATAATATATTAATATATATACTATTATATATATATTATATATAAGTATATTATAATATATATATCTATATATATTAATCTATTGATTCCTTAGTATATACTATATACAATAATATACTATATAAATATATCATATATTATAATATATATATATATTAATAATATATATATAGATATATATATATATATATATATAAGTTGAATAGAAATTTGACTTAAGCTAAGAAAATTTAGGTGTCGGACAAGGTTCGCTTCACATCTATAGGAAAATTTTACTCAGTCTTTTCATCCTAAGCTGAAACATTGTAATTTTCGGAAGTTCAGAGTGAAACAATTCAAACAGAGGTAGGCTTAATTAAGGAATATGGTGACAAGATTGTAGAACTATTTGAAGTGCATCAGGTTGAAACTAAAGACCGAGAAATGTTAAAAGGTGAATTTGAATCTCGAATTGATTATCATTTCAACCTAACTTTAGAAAGATAATTTTATCAAATATAATAGAAGGACTACCGTAAACAATTATAAGCCTAAATTTCAAAATCAAAATGGTACCTTAAAAAATTTGAAAACGTGCACAAATTCATCTTCTCAAAATGAAACCAGGCTTATTTCAGAAACTATTAATAGAACTGTTAGTAACAATAATGTAAGTCATTAAGTCATTGCAAATTTTGCCAAGTTTCAGGACATTCGATGAATAAATGTAATAATTATGTAACTTTAGAAAAAATAAAACTGTCTGAGAATTGAATTTGTGTACATTATGCTCAGGTTTAGATCATGATTCAAATTCTTGTTTCGGTAAAGATAATAAAATGTAATATAGCTGTTACCATTGCAAATTGAATAGTCATATTATCTGCGTCTGTCCAAATTAGAATGGAATATACTTCTAGATGATTAGGTTTAGATATAGTAAGACCAACCATAGTCTATATGTTTGAATGTGCTGCGATGTATAATCACATTCCATGACGTACGAGTTTTATCTTCTGTGATTTGAAAAATTTATGATTGGATTTCTGGCGTGTCAAAACTCAGGGCTGCAAATTCATTTATGATCCTATCATTTAGTGATTGGGAGTATTCTTTTCCTCCTTTTTCTGTTTTCGTTTCATTCACATCTTCTGCCCTTTTGAAAGCGGGCTCTGCCCGTGAGGTTAATAGCTTACCTTAATAAATACATATATTATTAATACTATATTAATATATCTAATATATATCATATATATATATTATATATATTAGTATATATACTATATACTATATATACTATGTACGTATGCTAATGGTATGTACGTATGTATGTAATTATACTACTATATATATATAGCTATATATATATATTATATATTATATAGATATTTATCTATATAATATAAAATATATAGTATAATAATATATATAATACATATATATATTATATATATATATATATATATATATATATATACTATATATATATATATAATAATATATATATATATTATATATATATATATATATAATAAATATATATAATACTATATATATACTATTCATATATATGTATATATATATATATACTATATATATATATATATAGTATATATATTATAGTAGTATAATAATATATATAGCTAATTCAATAGTATATATATAATTATAATAACTAATTATAATTATATAATATTATTACTATAATAATATATATATATATAGTATTCATATATATTATTTATAGTAGTATATATATATATTATATATATAAACTATAATATATATTATATATATATTATACTCACTATATATACTATTATATATAGGAATTCTACTATTATTTATACAAGATATATATAGTTATATATGTTATATATAACTATATAGTATATGATATATAGTATATATATAGAGACTCTATAATATATATATATATATATATATAATATAATATATATTCTTTTAATATGATATATAGTATATATAATATATATATAATAATTATATATATATCATATATACATATTATAAATAAATATACTATATATATTATATATATAATAATAATATATTACTATATATATAATATATATATTAAGCTGGGTTGACTTTTGTGATATACCAAACCATGGTCAAAATTGCTCCTTGGCTTCCCTGTAGTGGGACAAACAAACTTTTTCGGACATTTAAGCTATTTCTAGGGGCCCACTTTAGTTTTTTTAAAAGGGTTTGACATCGTTTTTACTCATCTTTCAAGTTATGAATCTTATACTGCTTTGTCTTCAAAATTGGTTTTAAACTAATTGGGAAGCTCTTTGCTATTTAATTTCAGTATCCAGACTATTCGACCGTTGAGATAGAGCTCCTGTGGGTGCCAGTGTTATTACTATTATTTGCAAGACCGATCATGCATGTGCAAACAAGCATAAAGACGGCACGCAATATTCGTTATCCACAACCACTTGTCGAAAATCAGTTACCACTGGCGAGGATGTTTTTAGAGCCTACAAGTTCCATCAAGTAGTCAACAAATGCCACTGTAAATCATCGACAGACGATTAGTTCGTAATGCAAATTAAATGGTGTATCACGAGCTCCTACATTCATAAAATCAAAAATTGCAAGTGTTAACTACTGTAAATCATCGACAGACGAATAGTGAATGTCAATGATTAAATCGTGTATCACGAAATAAACAATCTTCCCTCAAACATATCAAGATAAAATAAAATCATTTTCTCGTCTTCTTCGACATTAGCGCGTGCAAGTGTGTCATCAATGTTATAGTTAAACGTAATCAATGTCAACCACCCCATGACAAGATATTTACTCTTAGTAGATAACTGAACAAAAAGAACAACTGAGCAAAACACTTTCAAGAACAATTGTGAATTTCATGTACAGTGGGACAAGTGGAAAGAACAGAGAAAAAGATGCAAATTTAGAAGTGGATTGAGGAAACGTTGACATTGATAAGTAAGATAGACACAAAGATCCCAAAAATGTGTAACAGTTCCGTTGAATTATCAGGCAGTGAGAGTGATGTGCAAGAAGAATCATTTTCCTTAGAATCAGATAAGAAAAGGAAGAATGTCACCCTCAAAATAGAAACTAGTATCCTGAGTTTGTAAAGCATAGAGAGGACAACTGTAGCAATAGAGATGCATTCCTCATAGTTAATGCTGCCCCTCAAGGACTTCGACTTCTGTCACCTAAAAACGTTGTTGATCCAAGTCAGCTTAACAAACGCCAAAGAAATATACTGGAGAGACAACACACGCAGAGGATGCATTGGCTGCAAACACACGAGGTATGGTCTCATGGTTTCGATGGAAAAAAATAGAGTGAAACACTGCCAATACTGCAGGTCGTGCGTAGAAAAGTTAGAGAAGACAGTACGGCAGGGTCATTTCCAGATGCATGTTACATCGATCACTTTAGTCCTAACTCAGGAAGATCTCTAGATGTATTTAAGTAAATTCTGGGTATTTAATTGAACGAACAAACTCCTTAACCAGAGACGCTAACCCTCTTAAGTCCTGAATTATGAAGAAATTTGTATGCGAAAATTAAACGATCTCAAAACAATAGAACCCTAATAAAACATTAGAACCGTTTTTGAAAAAAAAATTACATTTATAGAACTATGAATAGAGAAACGGTCACCGGTGACCGGTCCGGACTTAAGAGTAAAGTTTTAAATTTTTTGATCTAGCAATAATTTGGCTATAATACTGAAAATTAACAAACTAAAACATGCAAATTAGGTATATATATAGAATATAAGAATGTATGATGTTTTTTGATTTTATATAAAAAATAATTTTACATATGAAATATGTAATAAATCATTATATATATATATATATATATTATATATATATAATAATAATATTATAATATAATTATATAATATATAATATTATATATAACTATATATATACTACTATATATATATAAATATATAATATATACTATATAATATTTCTTTTCAATATATATCAAAATCTAATAATAACCGTAATTATAATTCTTTTCAACATATATATATAATAATATATAGTATATACTATATACGTATCTATATATATATATATATATATAATATAATATTAATAATTATATATGAATATAACTATATATATATAATATAAATATATATATAGCTAATATATATCGTATATTATATATATTTAATATATATATAATTATATATATATATATATATATATATATATATATATAGTATATATAATATAGTAAATAGTTATATACTAAGATAATTCTAATACTACTATTAGTAGTATTAGTAAATATATATTAGTAAGCGGCGCATATGTGAACACTTGGCATAGGTGAGAGAGAGGTGCTTTTCTAGAGAGGAGCTAGCGCTTATGATATTGAACAAAGCATGTTGTATTTTGTTGCCGAGGGAGGCGCAAAGATAACTTGCATTTCGCACTACGACGTCTTGAGCTTTTGCAAAGTTTTAGCAAAGTTTTCCTCTCCCTCTGTAACCAGTGGCCAGTGGAAAGGTTGTCATACCAGACAGATTGTTCGGGAGCATATTCTCTGTTTTTGACCTCTGTTTTCTTCGTTCGTCATTGCTCCTTGGCGGGCCCCGCCCCGTCCCGGTCCCGGCCACTGGCCCCGCCCCGGTCCCGTCCCGCCACGCCCCGGCCCCGGTCCCGGTCCGCGCCACGGCCCCCGGCTTTTCGAAGTCTTTCCCTCGCTGGTGCCACTAGCTACTCCTACAATTCATAAGCCCTTCTGCTGTATCTGTTTTGAAATCGACTAGTGGCATGATGTTCTTTTTGAGGAGACCTCTGCTCACATGGACCCTCCGGTAACCACAGCCAGGCATTGACACGCTAAGGTCCAACCCAATAAAAAAGCATACGAGTGTAACCAATTTTCTGGACTTTGAGGTGACCATGTATATCTCAATGAGCCATATCGCCCAGAATCAACTCCGCCCCATGTACTTGTTGTAGTTCCTGTAAAACAAAGGCCTCTTCGATATCCAACCATATTTGTTTTCCCTTTGTCTCCCAAGCCTGCGTCCCTATCGTGTGGTTTCATACCAGCAAAATTGGATACATAGATGTACGCGACTTGTTACATAGAACCAAAGGTATGGCAACTACATCAGAAACTCTAGTCACCCAATCAATCAGGGCTCAACTTCCTCCTCTCTTCAGATTTCTTTTTTCATCCTTGATGTGATTCCTTCAGTCGATTTGGCGCAACAGTTGATGCAAAGCAGAATCCCCGTCTCCCTCACAAACACCTGCCAAATCCATGACGCAGAACCAGTTTATCAAAAAATGTATCTTGTATTTCTTTTATTGGAACCAGCACAAAAAGATAGCATACTCTCAGAAGTTATATACACAACACACTTGTCCTTAATATATGTACATGTAATATATAAGTATACTATATATAGTATATATATATATATATATATATATATATATTATCTATATACTATATATATATTATATATAGTAATCAATAGTCTACCTCAAAAACCCGAGCTGAATGGAAAATAATCAATGATTTTTGGTTAATAACTAAAAAATGTTCTGTGTCACCCAAAAAAAACACTGTCATTCAAAGATATAATCACTTATTAGCTGGATATAATTATATATATAATATAATCTATATATATATATATATATATATATATAATATATATATATATATATATAATATTATATATAATATTATATCAATAGACAGATTAATGTAAAATAAATTGCTAAAAACAAAAAAATCAAAAATGGTTTTCTCCATGGAGCCTCGAATCCGAAGCGGTCCAGCCGGTGACCGCATGATTTCAAGTGTGTTTGAGCAGCGATAGGTTTTTTTACGGAAATATACATGAATACATATTTCTTTTCAATTATTCTCCAATAACAATATGAACAAACATTCGTAAAAAAAACTTTTAATACAATAAAAAAAAAGAATATAAAAGATCTATTCACGCACAAAATAACATTTTGAGGAGAGATTCTCCGACACCCACTTCTCACGATGTCTGAAAGAGTACTGACTCAATTTTGGGCAGTATGAAATATTAGTATCGATTAAATCGATACCTTTAGGTAGATTATAAAAAAAAAATCGCAAACAATATCTATATTTTTATCCAATAATATCAATAACAGAAAAGCGGTCACCAGTGACCGCTTAGAGGACTTAAAGGGTTAAGAGCAGTGATTTGCGATGGAACCCCTGTAAATACGGGTAACAAGAATGGAATAATCACACGTGGAATTAGATCTTAATAAGACCACTTCAATGGCTCAAATGTATGTTTGCCATTTTTAATGAACTGCCACTCAGGAAGTTACTTAGTGTTGTTGAGGGAAAGACAACTGGCCAATCGTCACATTGAAGGACCTATAACCAAACTGCTCTCATTGATCCTCCGGACCAAACCCATCATTAATTTTCAACCAATTCCAGGCTCGGTAGTTGATGTTCCTGAAAACAGTTACGAAAGATCAAAGTTCTGACCAGCTGTATTTACTAACAATCTGTTTATTAATTCACAAGGGGGTACAAAATGCAGATCATAATAATAATATGTATTTGAAAACTGCACAACCGGGTGCCTTACGCCATGCAAGGTGGCTAACCTAAAGCTTACAGACTGCTTCGATTGTACGTTTCAACAGAAACTGCATCTGATTATCTGAGGCGTTTGGTACGATTCGTACTGAACTTCTATGCCCCCTTATGGTTCTATATCCGCTCCCATCCTTCGTCCCAAGATGGTGCAAGAATTTCACTTTTATGGTATCACAGTAGCAAAAACTCTTGCTCCTGAGGATCAGAACATTATTTCTCCAGTGCTCCTAAACAACTCCTTATTTTTTGTCATGCAGAAAACTTGTTGCTAGCTGGTGTTTGCAGATGAACGGGAAACAATACGAAGATTTTCATGTCAACAAATTCCTTCAGCAAGACACGAAAATTTCCTCACCAATGTGCAAGTTCGCTCCTTTGATAAAAGGCAGCTAAACGTCGTCAATCTCAACGCCACTTCCACATGGAACTGATAGACTGTGGGACTCTCCCACTATCTATTTTTCCCTCCTCACCCTCTTCTCGATGATATCAATGACATTCGACATATCTTTGGTTAGTCAAGCAACCAAAATTCTCCTAAACCCAAGTATTTCCGTGTCATTCGGTCGACTGTTGAACAGAAATTCAAATGATGTTTGCCCGCTGTTTCTATTAGGTCGTCGTTAGTCATACTTCTCGACATGGTTGCACAACACATACCCAAGCATTCTCAATCGAAATGTACCCTCCCAGTAACATGGACAATAATCTGATTTTCTATCGAGATTTTACCGTACATATGCCGTTTGCTTAGCATGTAAGCAAGTAAGGATATTTCAAGCCCTATTACCTTGTGATATCTGGCTAACTATATATGATTTTGGAATTTTATAAAAAGATCAAGGTAAAGTGGGGGTATGAAAACAAATCTTCGCAAGCGAACTGTACTTTTACAACATTTCAGTTTTGTATCCTGAAGTGAGCACTCAAAATAAGTTTGTTTCAAATCTGCGACTACAGACTTTTGTATGTTTTCAAACCAGGCTTAACTCATATATACTATATATAATATATACTATATATATTATCTACGAATAAGCTAGATAGATATATATATATAGTATATATATATATATATATATATATATAATATATATATTATATTATATATACCTTATATATCATATATAATATATATATATATATATGAAATATATATACTTACTTATATACTATTATATATATTATGAATATCATAGCCTGTTTTTAAAAGATACATTTATTAATTATTTACCTTATATACTAATGACATGTATTATGTATTATTATATCTATAACCTATATATCTAATACTATATATATCTAATATATTATATTATATATATATATATGTTATCAGCATAACTATTATATATAATATATATCCTTAAGCAATAAAATTTATATATATATATATATTATAGTCTATATATATATGATTTATGATCACGGCCAACCAACAGAATTTGTCGGCTAAATACCATCTGAAGGCCATTTTCCATAGGGCTAATCTCTGTTGCCCTGATTCCGAATAGACCTCGGCGTTTTCCTAGACTGGCTCTCAACTTTTGAGATACCACAGGGTGCGTTCACACAAAAATACACTAATAAACATGCACACAACGACATTTATGTTTAGGTGTTTGTTATACGCAGTAATATCACTAAAACATAAAAAAAACCACGAAAAATTAATACCTATCAATATTGTTATATCTGACTAATGCCTTAACACTACGACATGCTATCATCAGGTCCTCTCCCAATAACATTCATTCCTAGCTGACAATGAAATCACAATTCAAGATGCATTACCAAATCGCTGTCGTATGATTGTCTTCTTGTGCAGTCATGTTTGACCATCAGTTGAAGGCTCCAACAACAATTAGCTGCCTTCATGTTGTGTATCCCATTTCTTCCCTTGGTAATCTTCCCTGCCATCACTGATATCTGATCGGAAACCTCTCCCCTGTATCCTCACTATATGGCATCTCTCAGCATCTACCGGAAACCGATCTAAGTGATTAATTTGTTTATAATGGTTTATGCTTTTGAATAGCCATACAAGATTTTTTGAATCTGCAAGTAGCATTTTCTGTACGAGTTCTTACATAGTCTGTGCAGATGTATGTTGCTTGCGCAAAAAGGTCTTCTTGATACATACCAACCTAAAACTTCCCTCATGGCAGATGCTTCAATACTCCAAGTGCACTTGCGAATCTATATGAAAATTGTCATCGCTTGGATGATACTTGCCGAATTCGAAAGGGCCACGAAACTAACGATTCCAGCTCTTGAGTTCTCCATACTTAACCCAGATAAAAAATCTGCCCCAGTATGATTTGAATAACCCATTCCCCATCTTGTCTAGGCGCCCCTACAAATTGTCCTTTGTATCAGCCTACGTGTTTCGATCGTGGAGTATGTGGGAAAGTAAATTTTATTCCCCTGCTCAACCCACTTGGTTCGTTAATGATATGTTATGAGTGCGCACCCTCACAACGGTCATGTTTTCCCCTACAACTCTTTCCCAGTGGTCTTCTTTAGCCCTACTATCTCCACAAGCAATATAAAACAAGGGTACTCTAGTATTATGTCCGCTTGCCTGCCCAAGTATAGATTGTTGACCAGTCTCACATCAAATGCGCATTATAGACCACCTTGTGTCAGTTATATCTAAGCTTCGTGCTAAGATCGCATGTCTCTATACTTTTCATATCCTCTTTACATTTTGTTTCGAGTTTGACCTATGTAAATCCGGATGCATAACTATTGCCATTGTACAATAAAACACACTCCTAGCTTCTTCGTGGAATCTATCCAATAACAATCGCCTAATCTTGTCTCTGGTCGTCTGTATTTAATATCCTCCATTTGTAGCTAGGAGTCTCAGGGATGTCCTTCCTAACAGTATACTAGCGTCGCTCGTTGTCAATGAATATGTATGAAGAAGTATTACCATCTCCTTACCATCCGAAAAAATTAATTTTATCATCGGCCCCCCGTTGAAAATCAGCTTCTTTCAAAATCTAGTCCACGATGCTCAATCACGCTCAGAACCTGCTTGGAGAGCACTAGACTCTCGTACTATAATCATGATCTCTTCTGGAGAACTGTTCGCTCTGTGCTTCAAAGAGTACTTCTTTCATATTCCCACCAACCACTCATCTGCAAAACGTGCTCGCAAACCTACCCATAATCCGTCGTGATATCTTCCTCATACTACGAATCAATTGCTCGAGGTCTGGGAGGTCGTGACTCACTCGGATGGGAACATCCGCTCGGAGGTTGTACACCGGGTCGCCTTGCTGATTGTCCAACATCCGGAATACTCAAATTTTACGGTTTCTTGTAACGCATTGATACCTTTCACATTAACCAAACGACAAAGCAACAGTCACTGTGTTGATCCTTGGCTCCCGCATACTCCATCAGGCCACACCAACAACTTCTTAATAACCCTTCTTCTTCCCGTCCACTTCTTTCCCACTGAACGTACGAATCATTATCGAACCACATGTGTTGCTACAGACCATATTGCGGAGCCCCAAGACTCTTATCTGGTCTCCGGCATTTTCATTCGCACAAGTAATCCAATCGCCAGATTATCTTGCTTCACAACATGTAGTTAATATCTTCTGTCTTTGGTTCTCCCGGGCGAATTATATTCACCACATATGTAGCAGAAAACATTGGTGTTATTCAAACATGCCATCTTCGTTGAAGATAAGCTCCTACGTTCCGATACACATCAGAAAAAATTAAAGTATATACCTTCTTTTCTTAAATCTCGGTTAACGCCCCTTACAACAAGAAATACAAACTAACTATTACTACGTAAAAATAGCATTCAAAAAAGAGCTGATTGTATAAGAGCTACAATCTGGAAACAGCCCAGTTATCCTCAAACAACTCAAGCCCACTGCTTGGAAAAGATATATGTCATTTCTGAACATCAAACACAACCCGATATCATCTATAAATTCGATAAAATATCTTTGGCACAAAAAACAAGTTTTTTTTTGTCGGCCAGTGTTACATGAAAAAACAATTAAAACGAGAAGAACTTCAGCTTTCACCAACCTCTCACCCTTAGCTTTTCCAAAACACTTCGATAATATCCCACTTAATATATGCACTTAGATTTTTCAATGATTTTGCCTTTTCGTTTCTGCTATAAATCTGCCTTGGCAGAGATGAAGCCAAAAGATATAGTAGAAAGAATAAAATAAAAGACTTTAGATCTGTTACATTGCAGACATGATATTGATACTCTACCTTGATACAATAGTTTATATAATAATAGATTCAAAATACTAAAAGCCATTTGTTCGTTATCAATTAGTCTCAGATAGCCAATACTCGTCCATTTCCACGCAACACACACACTACATTTCTTTGTTCACACACACACACATGAAATATATTAGTATATATATATATATATCTATCGTAAAAGACATATATACGTATTATATACTTTTTTAAATAATAACTATAAGTACTATATATATATTATAATATCACTAATACTACACTATGATATACTATATTACATAGTATATGGTCGTATGCAGGGGTGAAAGGGTGGGCTCACTTTGCCTCCCACCCCATAAATCTCCGCGAAATAAAAAACTGAAACTTATAATATTGCCATCACGACATTTTTAAGGGTCTGATTATAGACAACAACTCTTAAAAAGATACTCGACTCCGACTAGATACTGAAGAGTAATCTTACTATTACTAACCGTGTAATATCCTATACTATATCCGTATATATATACATATATTCTACTCGTAAAAGGGCTAATATTCGCATACTAATATATTTTATAATTATATTACTAATATTACTTATTATGATTATATAATATATATATTATATATATATATCTATATCGTATATATTATTAATAAACTATAATATATATCTCTATATATCATATATACATATATCTTAATATATCTATATTAGTACTTATACTATTATATATATTATAGCTAAGTATATATTATATATATTAATTATATCATATATATATAATATATACTATATACTATTAAAATCATATATATCTATATATATGTTTGGCACATAAAAGTAATCCCAGAATATATTCGTGGCAAAGTGAATAGAGGTTTGATGCCACCAAAAGAGATACTTGATGCCGAAAAAGAGAGTTGTTTGGTGCAGAACAAAGCGTTTTATGCCGAATGAAGAAGTTAGATAAAAGAAAAAGAAGTTTGTTACCGAAAAATAGATAATGGATGCTTATAAAGAGATTCTTGAAGTAGTAAAGAGATGTTGGACAATAAAAACTGAAAATGAGATGACTCCGAAAAATAGATATTTGATGCCGAAAAGACATGTTTGATGCCAAGAAAGAGATGTTAATTGCGAAAGAAAGATTTGTTACCGAAAACTATTTTAATTCCGAAAGATAGATGTTTAGTAGAGAAAAATATTTTAGGTTTGATGCCGAAAAAGATGTTTGATGCCGTAAAAGA
>JABUQX010019907.1:0-2500 GCA_015478945.1 Trachelipus rathkii
GAGAGAGAGGAGAGAGATATGCTATATATAGCATATATATTATTATATATATATATATATATATATAAGGTATATATATATATATATATATATATATATATATATATATATATATATATATATAAGAAATATATATATATATATATATATATATATATATATTATATATATTTATATATATATATATATATATATATATATATATATATATATATATATATATATAGAGAGATAGGTATGTATATATATATATATATATATATATATATATATATATGCATACAATTATATATACAACCTCCTGTGGCAAACTCATTCCAATGGGATTAGTTCTGAAGCAGAAGGCTTCTGATATTAAGATAGGTTTCTTCTTTTAATTTTTCTCTTTGGTTATGCTCTTGGTCTCCCGTCCCTGCTCTACTAAGAAGAATTTATTGGTCTCTGCATTATCAATAGATGTAAATATTTAGAATTGTATCATGTTCCGTGTGAGAAATCGCCTTTCTACTGAAAATATTCCTAACCCTTCAGCCTCATAGCTCTTACCTATCAAACCAGAAATCATCCTGTTGCTCTACTTTGCACCTCTCTGCTATTATCTAAGTCTTTTCTTTAAATAAGGGCCCAAACTTGTGCAGAATACTCTATTTTTGGCCTAACATAGCTATTATACAGTTTACATATTACTTGCTTTTGTAAACAACATTGCGATTTATTATGCCCAGCATCTTATTAGCTTTAATATTGGTTCAAACACTGATGCTGAAGAGTTTCAATGGCCAAGCAGTAATTACATCCCAGATTTTTTTCTCTCTGGTCTACGACTGGCCAATCCCCATTCATATCGTAGTTAAACTTTAATTTGAGAAACCTAGGTGAAGAACCTTACAATTTTTACTATAAAAATATTTGCCACTTATCTGCCCACACAAGAAGTTTATCAAGATCATTTTAAATCTTTATACATCCTTCACTTTTCCTAACTGAGGTGGCCACTTTTGTATCATCTGCAAACTTAGAAACCTTGCATTTAAGTCCATGGTCTAAATCACTTATATATATGAGGAACAATAGTAACCCCAGCTCTGAACCCTGTGGGACACCACTCTTCACTAGATGACTTACTGCCATTTAGTTGTACACACCGTTTTCTATTCCACAACTACTCTTGAACAAACGCACTGAAGATATTTGAATCCCAGGTTACTACCTTCCTTTCTTGTAAGAACGATTTCGTCTCCTATTTGTAAATCTGACCACAACCTTATATCTCTTAATTTAATTACTTTTCTCTGAAGAGTTCATCCTTGCCTGAGTAAGTTTTCTAAATTTGACTGGCTTGATTAAATTTTATGTCGATTCTACGCTAACTATAATTGAAATGACTGCTTTGACTCTGATGACGCTTTGGCTTCTGCCACTAAGGTGGGAGTTGTAATCGTTGACGGATGATATTCATTCCTTCGACTAAATCTTTCTCTCCTCATAATCCGTGGTTCGATCGTGCTTGTTTCCGGCCATTCAGGCTAGAGACAGCGCGTATCGAGAGTGGAAAAATTCTCGTTCTCACTTCGCAAATTTTTCACTAGCTAGAAATCGTTGCAGGATACTCTTTCGACGAGCAAAGCGGGCTTTCATCAAACGAAAGTGCGCAAACCTCCTTGGTTCTCTACTGACAAATCTTTCTAGCCTCTTGCCAAAAACATCTCTAACAATTTCTATAAATCATCTTTTGCCCCTCTTATTCGATCTGATGGCTCTGCTTAACTCTCCAACTAAAAAGGCTAATCTCTTCATTTCTTATTTTCCTCTCTGTCTCAACCTTAACAGATTCTTACATTCCTCCTCCTTCTTGGTCTCAGTGTCCTATGCCTTACCTGTGATTACATTTGATCGGGTACACGGCCCTGAGATCTAAGTAGAACGTTTGGAAGGCGGGGTGGCCCGGATGGTACCCTTCTGAGCTTGAGGGAAATGCCATGCTGGGACCCTCGTTCAACTATATTTATGTCTCAATACTAATATTTCTTTCCCTACAGTGTTAAAGCACATATATCCAACTGGACTGAAAAAGGAAGCCGTCTGATCCTTCTAACCATCGCCCTATAGCTCTCACTTGTTATCTTTGAAACTCTTCTTAACTCTCACTTCTTAGGCCATCTGGAATCTAATTCTCTTCTTTCCGATCCCAGTACGGCTTTCGGCGTTCAAGGTCTACTGGCGATATACTCTCCTATTTAACCGATTTATGGTTTTCAGCTCTTAGGAACTACGGGGAGACTTGCGTGGTGGAGGCTCGACATATCCAAAAGATGACTAGTATACGAGTCACTGTCTCCAAGCCCCCTCCCAAGTACTCTTTCTCTGCTTTCATTACACCAGCTTTCTTTCATGTCGCTCAATATCGGATGTGGTAGGGCGACTTCTTTTTCTGTCAATAGTGGTGTTCCTAAGGGCTGTCTTATCTCCTACTTTCTTCATACTTTTCATTAATGATCTT
>JABUQX010019907.1:7500-10000 GCA_015478945.1 Trachelipus rathkii
ATAGGTTAGAAAAAGCTAGACAAGCAGTTAGCTATAAATGTGCTAAAGTCTATAACGATTTACCTCGAGAACTAATAAATGAAAATTCTCTTATATCATTTACAAGTAAACTCAAAAAAAGCTATATAAATAAGTACTAATACTATTACTATATTGCCATTTACAAGTAAACTCAAAACAGCTATATAAATAAGTACTAATAAAGATAAAAATAATATTTTATTGGTTATTATTATTATTATGTATGATAATATTATTATTATTATGATTATTATTATGATATATGATTTATGATTTATTTATCATTATTATTATTATCATTATTACATTATTAAGTATGGCGTATATGGTTAGTTTATTATTATTATTACGATATTATTATTATTATTATTATTATTATTATTATTATTATTATTATTATTATTATTATTATTATGATTATGACTATTATTATTATTATTATTATTATTATTATTATTATGATGATGATGATGATATTATTATTATTATTTATGGCGATGTATGATATATTATTATTATTATGTATTATTATTATTATTATTACATTAATGATATTATTATTATTATTATTATTATTATTATTTTATTATTTTTATTATTTTCATTATCATTATTAATATTGTTAGTATGTATTATTATTATATGTACGTCTTATTCACAATTAACATTATATATATATATGAGATTGATATATTATTATGTATACATTTTCATTTGATAATATGTAAACCTGTTTTATTTACGAATTTATTTATTTTTTGTCATTTTTATTTATGCTTCATATATTTTTATTGGTTATTATTTTTATCTCTAGATGAGCCCATAAAAGATATGTCGGCTTCTCAAATACTTGTTCATGTTATTATTATCATTTGGTGCTATCAATATTATTATTATTAATATTATTATTATTATTATTATTATTATTATTATTATTATTTATTATTATTATATTTATATATTATTTTATTATTATTATTATTTTATTATTATTATTATTATTATTATTATGTATATATATGTTATGATGATATATTGGTACTACCCATTAATAATTATTATAATTATTCAAATAATTTTTTTTATTATTTTTATTGTTTTTTATGATTATTATTATTTAATATTAAATATATATTATTATATAAAATATGAAATATTATTATTATTATTATTATTATTATTATTATTATTATTATTATTATTATTATTATTATTATTATTATTATTATTATTATTATTATTATTATTATTACTGTTGTATTTAGTATTGTGAAATATTACTATTTTATCTGTTTTTATTAATAATCTATTACTGTTATTATCAATCTTATTGTTATTGCTGTTCTTTATTATTATTATTATTATTATTATTATTATTATTATTATTATTATTATTATTATTATTATTATTATTATTATTATTATTATTATTATTATTATTATTATTATTATTATTATTATTCTTTTCAGAATACTTTTATTGCTATTATTATTATTATTATTATGAATATAATTGTCACTCAAATATTATAATTATTATTATTATTATTATTATTATTATTATTATTATTATTATTATTATTATTATTATTATTATTATTATTATTACTATTATTGTTATTATTATTATTATTATTATTATTATTATTATTATTATTATTGTTATTATTATTATTATGGTTTTTGTTTATTATTATCATTTTTAAACTTATTGTTATTAATTATATTTCGGGTCTCAAAGGACACGACACTGTGTTGCAATTAGTAGACCCCTTTCAGATACTAGGGAAATTATTTTGTTATTATAATTAATTGCTATAATGTAGTTGTAAAATATTGTACTATGTAAACTGTAAATTTTCTTATCTGAATAAAGTTTTAAAATTGAAATTGAAATTATTATTATTATTATTATTATTATTATTATTATTATTATTATTATTATTATTATTATTATTATTATTATTATTATTATTATTATTATTATTATTATTATTATTATTATATATATATATATATATATATATATATATATATATATATATATATATATATATATATATATATATATATATATATATATATATATATATATATATATATATATATATATATATGAGAGAGAGAGCGGAGATTTCATTTCACATTTTTGTCACCAAGACTGGTAGGTGCGTTACAAGCATCAGAAAAGAAAAGCAGTAGAAGAATAAGACAAAAGTCGAAAAGAAAGCCCAGCCTTACCTCCCTTTTATACCTATTAGTGAGAACTCGTAGCCAGAAACGAATTCATAGCTTCACGTGGGACTGCGATGGACCCTCACTATGGTAATCGTCAGTGTAAGGGTTCATCCTTTGACCCAGGTGGGCCATACCCCCTCACAAAACCCGCCATTCTCTCTTATTACACCTTATTCTCACCTCTGCCAAACTCACATTTCTCTCCTTCGTAGACATCTGCTACTTTGACTCAACCCATTTT
>JABUQX010019907.1:15000-29355 GCA_015478945.1 Trachelipus rathkii
ATAGGAAAGTATATCGCCTGTAGACCTCGAGCTGAAAGCCGTACTGGCGATCGGAAAAATTGAATGAGATTCCAGATGATCTAAGAAATGAGAGTTGAGAAGGGTTTCAAAGATCTTAGATAGAATACAAGTGAGAGCTATAGGGCAATAGTTAGAAGGATCAGAACGGCTTCCTTTCTTCGGAATAGGTTGGACATTTGCGTGCTTCCAACACTGAGAGAAAGTATTAGTATTGAGACATAGAGAATATAGTTGAACGAGGGGCTGGTCAGCATTGCAGTACACTGCAACTAAGTAGATAGATGAATTTCTGCACGTTCATAGATTTCAGGAGCCATGCATCCGATCAAATGTAATCACAGACATTGGCATAGACACCTGAGAAGAGAAGGAGTAGGAGGAGGAATGTCGAATCATAGGGTTGTTAGAGAAAACAGAGGCCAGCAGACAATTTTCAATTTGGAGAATCAGCACAGAACCATCAATAGATCGAATAAGAGGAGGAAAGAAAGATTTACAGAAGGGTGTTTTTGGCAAGAGGCCAGAAAGATTTATCAGTAGGAGAATCTAAGAGGTTAGCGCACTTCTGATGAAAGCCTCAGTTGTTCGATGGAAGAGATCCTGCAAATGGCTTGTTGTTGTACGAGTAAGAGTGATAGAAAAACGAGAATTTTTTTCCAATTTCGATACGTGTATTTGTCTTAGCCGGAATGGCCAGAGAACAAGCACCATCGAACCATGGATTATGAGGGAGAGAAAGATTTAGTCGAAGAAGGAATGAACCTGCTCATCCCATCAACGATTACAGCTTTCACCTTATCGGCAGAAGCCGAAGCGTCACCAGAGTCAAAACAGTCATTCCAATTATAGCTAGTGTAGCGACGCAAGTGGTCTCTCACTCAAATCGGATCAGTGCCAGAAATGCATGAAGGTAGTTAAGGGAGCTGTTATGGGGAGGCGATAAATGAGAGAGAAGTTAATGATTTACCATAGGGGGAGCGAAAGTGGTGTGTGTATTTAAAGAGAAAAGGACTTGTGGTGAAACATAGGTCAAGTGTGTTCAAGAATTGGCTGGGACGATCCGGATGTGGGTTCTTTAATTAGTTGCTCTAGATCGTTGGAGAATGCTGAATGATTCAGCCTCCCACATAAATCAGTATGAGAGGACCCCACCCATTCAGTGTTGTGTACATTGAAATCCCCTAAAAAGAAAGTATTTGGATGAGAAGATATAACAGTCTCGCGAGAAGTAGTAAGATATTCAAAAGTGTGAAAATCTGTTCTGTTAGGGGAACAGTAGCAGAAGCACAAGATTGTAGTAGAAGGAAGAAAGTAGTAGAAGTCTTGTTAAATGCTTCATTCCTGTCTCACTCCGTAGTTCACAGTGAATTTACTTAGGCAATATCACTAAAACAGGACAGTATGAATGCGTCTGAACATAAAAATCTCCCATATCCTCCCAATTTTCGGTGTTTAGATTTTTTACAGCCAAATTAATGGTTAGTATGGTTCTTTCGAATTCTATTCCTTAACCAAGATCACTCTTATGTCATTTATTCAGATTCACTCAGCGCCCTCCAAGCGCTTAAAAACCCTTATTCAAAAAACACACTGGTATTCGCTTTACAACAATTTCTTGCTGCTCCACTCCCGTAAGAAACAAATCCTTCTATGTTGAACCCCTCATGTAGGGGGTAATCACAACAATTATATGGAGGCCAATAGCTCTTTTGAGTTGTTCCAGTAATTTATGTCATTCGATATGCATCCACTAACGAATTACTATCCTGTTCTCTGGACAAGGCTTTATAAAGGAAATATAAAGCTGAGCGTTGTATGGTTTTCTCCTACCGACGGGGTATGGCATGATGTGACACTTGCATCGCCTCCATATTGGCCACCCAATACCGCCACACAGTCACTATATGTCACAAGACCCTCCCATCTGTGCAATTTTGCTGCTGCGAAGCCTGCAATTTGCTCCTGGTATCTTCATTGATTACCCTAACTTCGGGAACACATTGGTTTTCGTCATTTTCCTGCTTTATGATCCATAACACCTTAAAGATTATCCCATATCTTATCTGAATCTTCTTCCCACTTTAGCAATAACTCTATTTTCTTGTATCTTCAAGAAGTAAATATTCTTTATACAACATATTTAAATGTAATATTAGGCACTATTTATAATGTAAGGATATAATTTTTATTTAGTTTTTTTATTTATTTTTGACTGAATATTCATTTTGCCATTCAAATTTTTCTCTTGACATTTAAAATATATATGTGCGTGTCCCACCCATGGAGCTGATTATTTAACCCAGTGTGGCCGCTTCTTTGCGAGCCGTGGTGGGTCCTGTACATAATGACTTCCAGCAAAGGTAATAACAAATGTAACCGAACCATAAATTTAGAGGAAAGATCTCAATATCGTCTCTCTCATCATTTTTATTCCTTGACTGTCATTGTCTGAGGATATTAATACTCTCTTCAGAGTTATTACGAGAGGATGACAAAAAAGTGCTTGCCGATTATCATAATGATATCTTTAAATGATGGAGTACAATGATACAATTGGTTAGAATAGAATTGTCTTGAGATGGGAAGACATTTATTTTATCATCAGAGCGGCCGTACTGGCAGAGAGATTCATTAAGTTCTTGAAACCTTAACATAAATTCAGAGTAACGTCATGTATTACTGAAAGTTAGCAAACTTTAATTCTGGCCTGTATTTTATTTAGTTCTTACTGAGCCATGGTCGAATTATTAAAGTGTGCCGCAATTGACCTATATTTTGAGAGAACTTCGCTGACTCTTGTTTGAGATGTCACAACATTTCTAATGTTGATGAGCGACGGAGTTGGTGTTGTTCACTCAAGAAAGAAACAGAATTTTCTCTATATTGGCACCAGCCTCTCCCATGACACAGTGAACATCATTTGGAGATAGGTTCCATTTCGCCAACATTCCATTAAATACGTCACTCAGATATTCACCTGTATGACGTTCAGTGAGAGGTTCAGAGCACGACACAAAATTTGACTTCTGAAATAATTGTCAACGGCATGACTACTCAGAGGAAACAAAGAAACTCCTGATTGAGAATCTAACCATTCGTCGGTGGAGAAAGCTAACTTGGATGATTATTTGATAAAGGTTATTAATTCTGAAACTTTAGTTTTAACTCTATCATACTTTTTCTTTCAAATAATATCTCTGTAATATTTCCTTTGAGTAGTGTGTTGAAAGAGACCGACACTTCGTTAGCCGTAAAAAACCAAGAATTTCAACGTGACGAAACAGAAGATCATCCATTACTATAATTTTTGTAAATTTACTATATCTATCCTTTATGATTTTTCGTTTCATTGTCCCATATATTCGTATTTTATATTAGTTTTAGAGATCTACTTCGTTCTTAAAGCTGGAATTGGGATCCTTTACCCTTTTACTCATTTTCCTTTCTACATTTTCCTTGTGTTTGTCGCTTAGATAGTTCTTAACCCGGATATCTTTCATCCTTTCCGAGAATGATTCGATTGCAAAGTGTACGGTTTGCGTTGTCATGGGAAACAATATCGAAGTAATCCCAAACCACACTGGATAAGGATGCCATTGCCGAATTGCTTCAACAGTTGATTTCGAGCGAATATACTCACAAATACGAGACTATCAATATTAATATTTCTAGATTTCGATTGCTACTCAAATTACTGTCACTACCTTCAAATGGCATTAGTCAACTCCTTCTAATCAATTTCTCACAAAAGTTGCTAAATTTTCTAACAAGTTCCATCCGAACATTTTCTATTCACATTCCTAGTTTGAGAGTGCGAATGCAAATGATTTACAGTATTTTTAATTGCGAATGCGAAAGTCAATGCGAATTATATATTGATATTGATATAGGATAGTGTATATATATATATATATATATATATATATAAGTATTATATATATATATATATTATATAGTATATATATATATATATATATATATATATAATACTATTACGATTATATAAAGCGAGTGAAATATGTATACTATATATATAGTATATATTATATATTATATACTATATATATATAGATATAATATATATAGTATATATATATATATATATATAGTATTATATATAATACTATATATATATATATATTATAGAATATTAAATATATATTATATTATATATATATATAGATTGATAATATATACATATATATACGATATATATATATACATATATATATAATATATTTATATATATTCTGTATATTATATATATAGGATAGTAAGTATAGTATAGTATATTATTAGGTATTATGTAATTATATATATAGGTATATATATATATATGTGACTACTTATATGTTGGTTTATATATTACGGTAATGTATCATATAATAATAGTATATATATCATATTAGGGATAGTATATATATATCGTATATATTTATATGTAAGTATAGTATATATATATATAGACCTATATAAATATATAATATATATATGTATATATAGGGCTGATATATATATATATTAATATATAGTATATATATATATATATATATGATAGTTATATATATATATTATATAGTAGCGGTATATATATATATGTTAGTATATATAGTTATATATATTATATATATATAAGTATATAGTGTATTGATATTATTATATAGTAGGTTATAGCTAAGTATTAGTATTGATGTATAGTTATATATGTTATACATAATATATTTATATATACGGTAGTTATATTAGTATTAGCTATATAGTGTGGTATATATTATTATAATATATATATATATATTATATATATATCATATATATAATTATATATATATATATATATATATTATATATGACTGTATATTATATTATATTTATATATATAATATAATATATTAAATATATATATATATAATATATATATATTATATATATTATATATTATATATATATTATAGTAGTATAATATTATATATATATATATTGATAAAAATAACCCCTTAAGTAATATCACTCTGCTGGGATTGAACCTGGGCCCTAGCAGATGACCGCGTAAGTGTTTGACGACTACGCCACGATGGAGTAAAAGAAGAACGCGAAAAATGTTTCTGTAGTGAATATACCACCCACCAAACAGGAACTACAACTCGCTCTTCCCGTCCACACTCGGCGTAGGTCAAACAGAGCTACAGCACAGGTGAGAATACTTAATTAAAACCGGGAAATAGTTAATGTATTGATAAGATAACTGCTCATCCTTCTACATCTCACCGTAGTGTGATAGGTATTGATAAAAATAACCCCTTAAGTAATATCACTCTGCTGGGATAGAGAAATGTTTCTGTAGTGAATATATCACTCACTACAGAAACATTTCTCGCATTCTTCTTTTAGTCCATCGTGGCGTAGTCGTCAAACACTTACGCGGTCATCTGTTAGGGCCCAGGTTCAATCCCAGCAGAGTGATATTACTTAAGGGGTTATTTTTATCAATACCTATCACATTGCGGTGAAGTGTAAGAAAAGGATGTAAACAGTTATGCTTCTCATATATACTATATTATATATACTATAATATATATATATATTATATATATATATATAATATATATATATATTATATAATATATATATATATATATATATATAGTATTATATATATATTAGTATATATACATAATTTTATATATAGTATTATATATATATATAATATATATATATATTATATATATATAATATATTATATCTACATATATATATATATATACATATATATATATATATATATATATATATATATATATATATGTATATGTGTGTGTGTGTGTGTGTGTGTGTGTGTGTGAGTTTCCGAGTGCGAATGTAAATAATCTACAGTATTTTTAATATTTGCGAATGCGAAAGTCAATGCGAATATTTAAAAACATGCGAATATATATATATATATATATATATATATATATATATATATATATATATATATATATATATACTATATATATATATATATATATATATATATATATATATATATATATATATATAAGTACAAAAGACCAATTATATAGTAATACAAATATATAATATAAATATATATATATATAAATATATATATTATATATATAATATATATTATATATTATAAAAATATTAGATATTATATATATATATATATATATATATATATATATGTGTGTGTGTGTGGGGGTGTATTATTGTTTTTCACCTTTCCTCAAGAAAAAAATAGTCGCTGTTATTGTATAGTTACAACAATTTTAGTTTTCCTTGTGATTTACGAAAATTAAGAGCATACTCGTACGGTGTTATAATACTGGCAAGCAAAAATGTATAAGGTAGGTTTGGAAAATAGATAACGGGAGTGCGTTCCAGGCTTTACCAGTGGAGTACATGTTAAGATTAAGCAATAGCTACTAAGTCCCTGAGGTCAGAGAGTGCATAGAGAAAATGGACTGTGTAGAAAGGTGTGTCCTATAGAACCTTCTCAATGGAGGAGGTATGTGATTGAAAAGTTCAGAAGAGCAGTGTCCGCTATAATGGCGATGAAATAAAGAGCGACGCAACAATTTGATTGATAAGACGAAAAACTCAAGAATTCAACCATTTGAAGAGGAGGAGTGAGTGGAATCACTCCAGATGCGTGAGGCATACTGCTCGTGGCCGGAGCGAACGAACCACCCCCTATAAAAATCAAAAACCAACTGAAGGTGACGTGAAAGCAAATTCCTGAATGCGCTCAGACAAACACCCAACCCCTTTAGAGCTTGTTTAAAAAGAGAATCAATAGCAACTTTCCAATTAAACTCATGAGAAAACGAAAACACCATAAGTTTAAGAACAGACGGAAGGTTGAAAAAGTGTTTTCAAAGAAGATGTTAGAATGGCTGTGTGAAAGATTATGTGGAGTGAAAAGATGGAGCAATTGAGTTTTTGAGTAATTTAAAACAGCATTGATCTCAATGCCACAGAGAAATTCGAGAAAGATCAAATGCAGTTTGATTCGAGGCGTGCCCTCCCTATGCGTGAGACTAATTGTTATTGAAAATGACGGTCTATGTCAAAGTTGAAGGGAGTAATAAAGGGGAAGTCGTCTGCATAGAAGTGGATATGTGAATGACGGTAATAGAGATAGTTTTTTTATGAAAAGTAGAAAGAGTTAGGGATAAAACAGGAACTATGAGTTGCATCACTATTTATAGATTTGAAGGATGATCGGTGGCATTCACCAAAATACCGAAGGAAAGAGGATCAAGAAACAGAAGGACTACAAAGAAGATCGCTAGTAGAACGCTTCTTACGAAAGCCGTACTGGCAATCAGAGATAAGATTAGAAGAATTGAGATATCTTCAAATCTTCTTGCTAGGATAGATTCGAAAACTATATAAAAAACAGAAGCTAGAGAGATTTGGCGAGGTTGGAAGGTTGAGATTTGTTCCCTTCTTTTTGTACAGGAGCACCTTTCCAGCAAGAAGGAAAGGCCAAAGTAGAAAGGCACAGAGACGGAATAATTTAACAAGGCAGAATGCAAGCTTGAAAGCACAAGTTTAGAGAACTATAGGAGGTATACCATCAGAACCGTAAGCCTTCTTATTTGTTAAGCTCTGAAAAAGCAGAAATAACACATTTTGAAGAAATTACAATATTGGCATAAATATGTTGGAGGGAGGTGGAAAAAAGGAATATTTTTGGAAAAGTCCTAAGGTGGAACTAAGAAGCAAAAGGTGTTTGAGCAAAGAGTTCAACTTTAATTGAAGATAAACGGCAGTTATGTTGACGGAAAATAATAAAAGAAGGGGAAGAGGAAGAAGCAAAGCTAAGAATTAACATTTTTTGAAAAATGTAAGAATGGATATGAAGGAAAAGGATACCAGTCAAAGATTGTTGCATTTTTCTATTCGAGAAAAGATTTGTTTTAGTGTTTATGGAGAATCTGTTTTTTCACGATTTTGGGATGAAATAATAAGTTGCAATGGTTTTCTGGAATTTGAAAAATGACAGTAATCCTAAAGGCAAGCGCATGGTGGCCAGTAGCTACGAGCAGACAAGCAGAGTTAAACCAAGGTTATCTAGGTTAAGTTTTGAAGCAGAGTTTAAACCCAAGGTTATCTAGGTTTAGGTTGAAGGTAAAAAGGATCATGAGGTGCCCCTCCCATGCCAGAGATGAGTTTAGAGAGGAGAGGTGCATGTTCAAGAAAATGAATTAATTTTTAAACCGAGAAAGGTTGCACGAAATTATGAAGAACACGGAGAACCGCGTTACATCAAAACAGCCGGGCAATTCCAGTGACGGGCAACAAACCTCCATCAAACCGGAGGCCCCGTCAAAAGCCTTTACATGGTGATGAGGAAAGCACCGCCTATAGCTTCTCCGACTAATACGGCGTAGATTGCTATTTCATACATTTTTTTTCTTTTTACGAGGTAGTGGATTGCTATAATTGTATTTTATGGAGTGTGATAAGGGAGAGCTTACTCCATATGTAAGAAGAATGTGGATATGAGGGCACAAAAGGGAAGAACCATTGGGCACTGGAGTGCCATGGGATGTACTCTAAAACTCCCAAATATGCCCAATGGTGGGTAATCTCATCGCTTCAGGAGCGCTACTTCCTTCTCATATTATAATATATTAATATATATATATATATATTATATTATTATATATATATATAATATATATATATAATATTAATATATATATATATATATATATATATAATATATATATATATATAAATATATATATTATATATATGTCGGTGCGGTTGCGGTGTGGTGTGGGATTTCGCTCTCGGTGCGGTGCGGGCGGTGCGCATTGCAAAAGAGCCGGTGCGGTGTGGTGCGGTGCGGTAGAATGATTGGTGGTGCGGTGCGGTGCTGGTGCGCGACCTCCTGGTGCGGAGCGGTGCGGAGCGGTGCGGAGCGGATGCGGTGCGCAAAAATCCGGAGCTCGGCCAACACTAGTACAATGTAACGGAGTCATATGTCAAAGATAATAATGAATATAGGCTAGTGGTATTCGGAAACGTTCAATGTGAACATGTATGTTAATTTATTTTAAAATATGATGTTATTGGATGAGATGTATTCAATATGTTCTGATGATTATGAGCTCTTAGCCTTTCTACAGCACTTCAAGTTGTTATTAAGTGATTTAAATTGTATTAAGTGTAATAAAAAATGTGAAATATATAAACGAAACGTTTTTTTTTAATGTAATAAATGTGCTAAACATTATTGTTGTTCTCCGAAAGTGTCATTTTTATATCGATCGCGTCTCAGCTATTGTACTGTATTAAAATTAATTTATTTTTTGGTAAATGATGTAAGTGCGACACAAGTTCGTTTCATGTTAGGCATTTCCAGAAATGCTGTGGTAGATTGGTTTAACTATTGTAGAGAAGTGTGTGTTACAGAAGTACTAAATTCGAGAAAAAAAGATTGGTGGCCCACAGAAGGTCATTAAAGTTGACTATGACTGGGTGAAATTAACACTGATTTTGTTTGGGATGAACATGATGAGTTTTGTAAGATATTATGTGTTAACCTGGCGATGATATGTTTCAGAAACGTGAAAGGCTATGTTAAGAATTCTTTGTTGAGTAAGGTTAGGTTTGGTCTCGAGAATTTTGCTAATGTCTACGCTTATTCATAAGTCAAATGATGTTATACTCGAGACGAGTGACACTGATGAAGATAATGTCCAATTCATAGTTCAAAGATCATGTATTCTTTGATAAATGGCTCACTTTTTAAGGGAATTCTGTTAGATAATACGTCTTACCTGTTTGCAGAAATGCGGAAAAGTGGGACAATTCGAGTAATGTATGACCTGTTAGCTACTTTATCTTGATAAGTAGGGAATTTTCAGGATGTTAGCGGATTATTCATACGCTAAGTATGTTAGGTTTGCATTTGTATATAAACAACGAGCGATGATGAGGTTTTTGTAAGATATTAATGTGTTAACTGACGAATGATGTGTTAGAAACGTAGCCTAGGTTAAGTTTTTTTGTTGAGTATGTTAGGTTTGCCTCTACTTTTTGATAACTGTCTACGTTTATTCATCCGGTCAAATGATGTTATAATCCCGAAACGCCATTGACACTTTGATGAAGACAGTGTCAATTCATAGTTCCAACGATGGTGGCATCTTTGCATATAGTTTGGACACTTTGTTAACGAATTTTGTTAGATAATACGGCTTTTATCTGCTGCTAATATGCTCGAAAAGGGGGGAACATATCGAGTATTGTATGAACTGTTAGCTACTTTACCTTTGGTAAGTAGGGAATTTTCAAGGATGTTAGCTGATTATTCAGGCGCGAGGTATGTTAGGTTTGCAATTGTACATTATATTCTTAGTTCAGAGTTATGACATGGTTAGCTTTATTGAAGCTAAAACTTTGTTCCGTAAGCATATCTTCGTGGGCCAGTATATAAGAAAACTTATTAAAAAGTATGAAATAGGTTACTTTTGTGTGCAATGCTAGTTTACTTACAGGTGTTACAAGTGTGAACTTTGTTACTGTACTGTTTATTAGTGCGTAAGTTGTGTGAAGTTTGTCGTTGTCATTGTACATTACTTTCTTAGTTCATATGATGCTATGTTAGCTTTATTATTGTGAAAACATTGTAATGTTAGCCTATTTTCGCTGGTTAGTATATAAAGAAACTCATTTTGTGCTATGTTTATTCCGAAAATGATCTCGAGATGCTCCGTATACCTAATAGTGTTTAATTGTAAATAAACTATGATATGTTAGAGATATCTTGAAAAAGTGTGAATAGGTTACCGTCTTGTACGGCTGGGCTAGGTACTTTTACTGCGTTTAGTATGGAACTTGTTTAATCGTTAGTTGTTTTATTCCGTGTGTAAGGTGTGTTAGATTTTGTTATTGTACGTATAGTCTAGTTCTGGTAAAGCTAAATGTAGCATTTCATTAAACGTGAAAACAATGTTACGTTAGCATATATGTCGATGGTTGGTATATAAAAGAACTTATTTTCGTACTATGTTATTGTTGTTTGTTGTTGTTGTTGTTGTTGTTGTTGTTGTTTGTTGTTGTTGTTTTGTTGTTGTTGTTGTTGTTGTTGTTGTTGTTGTTGTTTGTTTGTTGTTTGTTTGCTGTGTTGTTTGTTGTCTAACGAGAATACATACCCTTTTGAACTGATATGGTCCGTTCGTGCGTCGTATTCTTGTTTACCTTTCTTCTGATTGGTTGAAAGAAAAAATCTCATTACCTATAAGGGATGTTTAACGCATACGATTTCCGTCAGTAGGATATTTTTTCGCTGTACTGGTACGATGACATCGCTCCCTGCTCTCCCACGTCGTGTTGTTGATATCTTCACAAGAAGCTTCGTTATTCCCAACGATGTGTCATTTAATATTTAAGTCGTAAACGCAAATGGCAGTCGTTCACGTTGCTTGTATTTCTGCCAAAGGGTATAATAATAGACTTTATTTGTTGCGGCCTGATGGATTCAATCAAGATTATCGGAACATCGTTGCTGAGTATGGTTAGAGGATAAGGTTTCTTATCCGAAAGATACGCTTAGTGAATATCTAACTGGGAAGCAACAAAGTGGTTCTAATTAGATATAGACGTTGTGTTCTCCGTCGTGTGACAATATTAAAAACCTTGATGTACGCAACACTGGAAACCCAATCGATGTGTGGACCTTCTATCGTACATTGTATAGGTTCAAGCGTTCGAGAACGTCTGAAAAATTAATTAGCAGCATTGGCTTAAAATAAAAATGAATTAACAATCGCATCCTTAACGATGTTGACATAACTCGATGACGTTAATACATATAGCTCACGTGTAAATCTACGAAATTTACACCGAAACTGTGGTTTCCCATATAATGCGGTAATACAGAAATGCTTTAATAACTATCAGCTTGGATGAGTTTACTTCTCTCTTGTATGAGAGAATGAGGGCTGTTGAATCGACATATGCCGAAAAATGGTTTAGTGTTGCTGAAGACATTTATACTTACATTCTTTCAAAGGTTTGATTCTTTAGAGAGATATATAGAACAGTACCCAACTTGAATCCTATGTTCGCTGATCGGATGAAGTAAATATTATTTAAAAATTAAACTTATATTTATGTATTGTATATGTTTTTAATGTATTTATATGTTTTTTTCAATGGAAATTATATGTTATAAAATAAGAAAAAACTTTTTTTACTTCCCTCGTATGTTCGATTTATTGACTACATTGATGATAGTTGTTGTTGTTGTTGTCGGTTGTTGTTGTTGTTGTGTGTGTGTGTGTGTGGTGTTGTGTTGTGTGTGTGTGTGTTAAGTATGTAATGTTCATAGTTTAGCTTTACATGAGAGTAAAACTTTACTCTGTTTGTCTTTACCCATTAGGTATTAATGCTGGTAGGTACGGTTAAGCTAAATATTTTTGTTAATTATTACTATTTATAATAATGTAAATTGTCATGTTGGAGATATGTTTGATAAAGCATGAATGGAATGTGTTTTTTGTGAGTCTTAGTTAGTTACTTACTGTGTTAAGTGGGCGATCTGTGTTAATGTTGCTGTTTATTCTACTAAGATGTGTCGAGGTTTGCGGTTTGTAATATTTATATTCTAGTTCATGTTTACATCGATGTTAGCTTATTAATAGGAAAAGCTTTGTTAGTTAGCATACTTTCACCGGTCTATATGATTATAATTACACAAGGTTATAGAAAATTTTTAGTTAAATATTACCGATGTCAGTGTAAATTAACATTTGTATGTTAGAGATATGCTTGACCAAGTGTGAATATGAGTTACGTTTTTTGATGCTATGTTAGTTACTTTACTGCTGTTAGGTGTGAAACTTTGTTGAATGTTGACCGTGTTTATTCCTGTTTAAGATGAGTTAGTTTGTCGTTGTCTTATTTTCGTAGTTTTCAGATGATGCTAAGTAGGCTTTATTAATGTGAAAACTTTGTTACGTCAGCATATATTGGTTGATCTTTGTATAAAGAACTTGTTTATGTTAATGTTTATCGCAAAATACTACTCGAAATATGACCTTAATCAATAGATCAATAGATCACAGATGGTCAGGAGGGTGATTGGAGGGGGGCTGGATGGTGGCTTGATTTAGTGATTTACTGCTTTAGGGTATGTAAAAAACGTTAAATTTGTAAGTAATAAACATAAAAAGTGTAAGAATTTTTATTTATTTATTTATTTTATTTTTTTTCTTGATGGTTTTGAAACCATTATTTTGGAAATCTACAGATCCAATAACTAATATAAAGACACAAATATTGTATTCATTACACAAATGTTTATTAACCCCTTGGCACCGCAGTGGTCCAGCACGCGGCTGGCTGTGCCTTACTCCTCCAGGAAAACTCCTCCTTCCTCATCTCTTCTTCCTTCCTACCATTTCCTCCTCCTTCTTCCTTTTCTCTTCTTCCTTTCTTCTTCTCTTTTTCTTTTCCATGCAATTTCTTTCTTCTTTTTTTTCAAAGGGGGGGACCCACCTCCGGTGGGCCCTGGCCACCGAAACCGAATCCAACTCCGACTCCGCTCTCCGATTGCCGACTCCCAACTCCGTCTTCCCGACTCCGTCTCCTCAACCTTTCTCTGAAAATTCAATCTTCTAAGATCATTTAATATTTTTTTTGTGGGCAGCATCCCCATTCCAAGGGGGGGGGACGCAAGAGGACGTAATCTCGTCTCTCGACGAGATTGCATCAATCATATAGCACACATACCAAATTTTCATTCCGCCGATACCGTTAAGGCCTAAAGGGTTTTCAGGACGAATTTGAACTCTTGGCGCTAGATGGGGCAACACCCCCTTCGGAGTGACCTACGGTCACACATAACCGAGTGGGATCAGTTTTATTCCACCTTCATAGAACATTAGCCAAGTTTGAAAGCGATCGTTAACTCTAACCCATGTAGATATATTTCGGACTCAGAACCGGATGCGAAGAAGAAACCTCGGCGGAATCCAAAGTCGGAGTGCGTAAAAACGATCCCTTACAGGGACCGTTTTTCGACTCAGATTCGATTCATTTCCTTCGGAATCGAATCTTTCCGATGTAATAATAATAATAATGTGTATGTGTAGCGCACAGCGCGCGCTCGCGCTGCGTGACGTAATCTCGTCCCCCGACGAGATTATGTCATCCGCTCAAAGCTAACTCTCGCTAAGGCTTAACGTCTCAATCTCAGGTATGGAAAAGCCAAAAGGGTATAAAAACCGCGGGCGTAAGGACGGCTACGCTCTCGGGGGTGACCCCCCTCTAAATACATCCTACAGACTTGAAATTTACACGGATTCGAGC
>JABUQX010019908.1:0-35000 GCA_015478945.1 Trachelipus rathkii
CTGATATTGACTTATTATTATTAATTATTAATGATTATTATTATTATTGATGGATATGGTCGGGGTATCTAGGTTCATTTGCTGATGCCGCCTATTATCACCCGACGACTCGCTTTACGGCGCGACACTCTGAGTCGAGTTCTTCTGCATCCCGGAGGCTATCGTAGGCGGACGAGTTCGGGTTATCACTGGCCGCCCGTTCTGCTCCAGCGAGCTCCCGTTATCCTGAACCTATTTCGTCTAGGTTCGCTTTGCGGGTGGAGTTTCTGATTTTCTGGTCCGCCTGGAACAGACCTTCCATTCAACCGGCTATTCACCAGGGCCGAGTTCCTAGACGCCCTCAAGCTTTGCGGGGATGGAGCGCTCCTGACGGCATCTCCTTTCAGATGCTTCGACATGCTCAGTCATCCATCTGCCACTGCTTCCTTCTCAGCTTATATAACAGAATATGGGTGGAGGGGGTCTTTCCTCCTGTCTGGTCTACTGCATATATTGTCCATTCCCAAATTCTCTGGGGGATGTCTCGACTTCTTCCGATAACCATCGCCCTATTCATTGACCTGCAATACATATAAGCTCATGGAGAGATTGGTGGCTTTCCGTCTTGTTCCCACGGAGCACCTCCATGCATTTTTCCGACTACCAATTTGGTTTTCGTCATCATCGCTTGACCCAGGATCCTCTCTCCTTCGGTTGGATCACGACATTCGTGCGTCATTTGCTTCCAACAAAATGACCACTGGCCGTCTCTTTGACCCTCAGAAAAGGCGTATGAAATAGCACGTGAGAGAGGTGGGGTTTTGCGAGCCTCCACTCCTTGGGACTTAGGGCAACTTCCGCCTATTCCTTCAGTTTGTGATGTCGGATGTTCGTTTCCAGGTCCGATTGTGTGCACGCTCGTCGAGACGTTTTGTCCTGGCACAAGAGGGGTGACGCAGGCAGTTGTACTGAGCGTGATGACTTTTTCGCTATGGTTTCAAATGGTGTTAATCGATTCCATCCCGACGATCAGTGTGCACGACACTGCTCCCATCTATGTTGACCTGGACTCTTAAGCGCCTGTAACATCTCTGGAGAGCTAAACTTCCCTGGTGTAGGAACGTCAGACTTCAGATGATTGCCCAGATTCATCGGAAAGAGATAGGGTTTCCTTCCTGGTGGGCTCTGCGCGTGAGGGCTTTTACATTTCTCCACTAGCCGAAACATAATTCAGGAGGGAGACCGAGAGTGCTTGTTCCGGAAAAAATCCTCGTCGTTAGGGGTCCGCCTACACTCGCCTCCAAATGTACCGTCTCTTGATGGCTCCCTTATCCAGTGGTGGCCGAGGGTGCGTTCCTGGTCTGTTTGCTTCGACTGAGCGCTCAGTACCTTCCTCATATTACTCTCCTCCAAGCTAATTGCCGCCGTTTCTTGATCTCTTACGGCACCTCCCCTCCAAGACTTGGGGTCGGACAGAAAAACCTGGCTCCACCTTCACATCATTGCTGCTGCGGGCTAAAACTGGACTGATGGTTGTGCCATTTATGGCAGACCTTCCAGTCCTACCTCCGCTTCCTTGACCCCATTCAGACTGAAGGTCTGAGAATGCCACGGGTGCAGTTCCCCGTTCCTGCTCCGAGGGAGAGCCTGGAGGTGGAAAAGCCGGGTGATGCCCCTATCCCTGCGGAGGGAGCCAGCTCATGTGGCCTTCGCTGTTCATCCGTCTCAGGTTCCCTACCCTGCGTCGGCCTTGACAACCTACTCAATAGAAGCGTGTCCGTCACCAACCTTCTATTGGCCATTTTGCTGGGGTGTTACTTCCATCTTCGCTTTCCTCAGACCCTTACCTCAGCGACCGATCATGCAATTTGATTTTACCTCTAACCGTTCACAGTGGGTCTCTCCGCCTCCTGTTCTCTGCAGTGGGATCCAGTCTTTGAATAAGTCGGAGGCACACCTGGTGCTGTGGAGGGATTCCTTTGTAACATCTCAGCGCGGGAGGTCCATATATGCGATCTAATAGCGGTTTATCACCAGATTGGTTCAAAGAACGGAAGGAAAAGGGGTGGAGCTTCAGCTGTGTGTCCGGACATCACTGTATTCCACACCCCAAATTCTAGATTCTCAGCGTATTTTTGCAAACTGAACTTAAAATGTTTCACTCCCATGGCGGTGAACAAGATCAGTACCTTCGCCCGTGGGGGTAATTATACCCATCTTTTCGGATTCTCGGAGCGCTCTCCAGTCGTTGCTGGACCGGTCAACCCCGTAACCCGTTGGTCTGTGCAATTCAACAGAATCCCTCTGCTTGTTACCAGCGCAGCCTACTACAACTTGAGTTTTATTGGGTTCCCTCCATGTGGGTGTTCCTGGCAACGATACGGCCGATGGGGAGGCGCAAAACGGGTGGGCTTGCACACAGGGTGTCGAGTTTGCCCGTATACCTTTTCCTCCTGCTGTGCGTCTTGGGCATTTCCCTGCTCAGATTTCTCCATCTCTTTTGCGTTCGGGGCTCCTCCTCGGTGGCTGGCAGTCATGTGTGGGCGGAGGATCTCGTGGCGCAGAAACTTCGGACATGTCAAAACCCCGTCCTTGGCCGGTGGTCTTCTTGTAGGGAGTCGCCTCCCGGAGGTGGTCCTGGCTCGATTGCGTCTTGGTCATACAAATCTCACCCTGGATTTCTTATGTTCGCGGGGGGTTCCCCCACTGCCCATTTTGCTTTCCTTCAGTTGTCCCCTCCATGTCGTTTTATCTCTTTGGTGGATTGCGTTGCCATCTCGACCCTTCGAAGCAAGATCTTTCCTGACGTGCTAACTTTACCTCTTCAGCATCGCCTTCAGCACATCTTATCCGAATCATCTCATTTTCGTAGTGATCGTATTTTTGCCTTCCTTTTGGACTGAACATCTTGTTAAGATCTGAAACCACTCAGCCTTTTTCCTCTTTCGTTTCGTTAAGGGATTTCCCCCTGTCGTTAGTTTTGCATAACACGGTCCTAGCCGCATTCTTGTGTGCTGTGGAGATCCCTGTACATCCACTAAAAAAAAAAAAAAAAAATTATTATTATTATTTATTTTATTATTATTTAATTATTATTATTATTATTATTATTATTATTATTATTATTATTATTATTATTATTATTATTATTATTATTATTATTATTATTATGTTTGGATGTGAGCAATTTGAAAACATATCCGAGGAGTTGATTGATGAATTGTTAGATGAAAAGGGAATGGATGATACAAAGTGTTGTAGGAAAGTTGTGAATGGTAGGAAGGAGGCTAGTGCAATTAAATCCTTGGTGGATACAAAGGGACTAAGTCTTGAGGGCACTAGGGGTTTGCATGAAGGGTATGTCGTTACTGGTGTTAATGTGTATAGTAGTGAAACAATGGTGTGGAATAAGAGGTATAGATCTAAGGTACAATCTGTTTAGATGGCAATCTTGGGGGCGTGTTAGTTGTGAGGTGAATTGGTAATCTGAGGAATGGACGTGTTTGGGAGTTGTGTGGTGGGAAGGAAGGCGAATATGAGAGAATAAACAAAAGTATATTATGAGGTTTAGTCATATGGAAAGAATGAATGGTAGTTGGTTAGTTAAGCAGATGTATAGTATTGTTTGTGCTGCAAGACTGAAGAAAAAGTGATTTGAGTCAGTAAATAAATGCGAGTTTGGCAAAGGCTTAAAGAAAGGTGCATAATAGGAGTGAATGGTGAGTGGCTGGGTTTTGTGATGTTGTATGGTTGTGGACCTGACCCAAGGAATGAACCTTACATTGAACAGATAACATAATGAGGGTCCGTCGCGACTTTTGTGAAGCCCTCGGGTTGATTTTTTTACTGCGACGAGCTGTCACTTAAGGGTAAGGGGGGGGGAGGCTTTCCTTTCGACTTGTGACATGTTCTACTACTATTCTGTTTCCAGTTTGTTGTGCACCTCGCCTCCTATCTGAAGAAATGAGGTAGATAATGATTATTATTATTATTATAAGTATTATTATTATTATTATTATTATTATTATTATTATTATTATTATTATTATTATTACTATGTTGTTATTGTTGTTGCCTGTGTTAATATATAGCAGTGAGACAATGGTCTTGAATAAGAGGTATAGATCTAAAGTACAATGCGTTCAGATGGACAATCTTAGGGGCGTGTTAGGTGGGAGAAGAATTGATAAAATGAGGAATGAATGGATTAGAGAATTGTGTGGTGTGAAGAAAGGGGTAAATGAGAGAATAAATGAAAGTACGTTGAGATAGTTCGGTCATGTGGAAAGGATGGATGATAGTCGGTGGATTAAACTGATGTATAGTGGCAAATATGCTGGGAATCGACCAGCTGGGGAGACTGAAGAAAAAGTGGATCAAGTCAGTAAAAGAATGCCTGGAGGAGAGAAATGTGAGTTTAGCAGAGGCGAGAAGAAAGGTGCACAATTGGAGTGAATGGCGGCGTTTTGTGAGGGGGTATGGTTGTGGCCCACCTGGGCCAAGGAATGAACCCCACATTTTCTGACTTTGACGAGTTCTCACTAAAATTTATAAAGGGGGGGGGGCCGTAAGGCTGGGCTTTCTTTTCGACTTGCGTCATATTCTTCTAATACTTTTCTGTTTCCGGTGCCTGTTACGCACCTTACTCCCAGTCTTGGGGAGAGAAGGTGGGTTATTATTATTATTATTATTATTATTATTATTATTATTATTATTATTATTATTATTATTAATTATTATTATTATTTCATTTATAGAAATTTAAGAGCCTGAAGAATGTTTCTTCTTTGTTGAAGAAAGTAAGTGAAAAATGTTCCCCTTCAAATTTTGATTCAGATGAAGAGAGATTCTTTTCAAAACTTGTGAAATCGAAATTTCCTTTGGTGAATCTCAAGAAGTTGAGTCTGAAGGAATTAAAGGTAAATTTTGGTTTAAACTTGACTAGTTTGAAAAATAATTATTATTTTTATTATCATCAGGTGCCCCTTGGTTCCACAGAACTGGGGTTGGAGTTGGGGTTGCAAACATGCACCAGAAATCCAAGACACGCATGAACATTTCTTGGTCATAAATAAGTGGTAGCCGAACCCCAACCCCAACCCATCTACCACTGTCCTTTTACTCACCTTTTACGACACGCAGAACGTACGTTGTGGAAATACTTTCTCCTCCACACACACATGGATATTTCACCCAATTACAGGGATGTTATTATTATTATTATTATTATTATTATTATTATTATTATTATTATTATTATTATTATTATTATTATTATTATTGATTATTATTTTTTTGTTTTATGTATTATATCAGAGAATATCAATTAGAGTTGTATAAATTAATCGGCCGATTCCTGTTTGCTAGTAACTCCGACTGTTCTCGTGCTACTCCTCGCAAGGATGCCATCATCAGATAATTCCAGAGCCTTATGTTACTTATATTTCATCCCATAGAAAACAATTATTTTACTCATTGCTCTTCTTCCCACTCATTCAGTCAGGACTCATAAGTGATACAATCATATAATCCTTTAGGGAGTGCTGAGGTAGGAAATTCGGAAGAAAGGTTATAGAAGGATTCAGAAGAGCTGGAATAATGCTGCAAGGCTAACAGGGAGTTGGTTGGTGGGTTGTTCAATAGCTGTGATTGTTTTGGGTACAACATTTTGAAGTCATTTGCTTTGTCTCAGGAATAGACTCTTCTGAGTTGCATTTTTTTCTCAGTTGCCTTTTTTACATTTGGGGTCATTGTGTTTTTGCTTTAGAAATTTGGGAATGTTTTTATATCGCGAAATATCTTTAAGTTTGATGATTAGTCCTTTTCTTTTTGGTTTAGGACCATCTCTTCAGGAAATTGGTGTAACTGTGGACGGCAGATTAGGACATATGATTGCAGGCCTCCTACGTGAGTTTGACGAACTCATTGGGTGGGTAAATGGGACCCAGAGTGCTTGGGTGGAAACGCTCTTCCCACGCTTTGTAATTGGATGAACCAACTTAGTTTCAATATTAGTTAGTTGAAAACAAGTATTCAGAGTAAGAGTTGGTTGGTGGCATTTTGAACGGAAGATTGGTCAAGGGCTGCTTTTGGATTATTTTAAGATAGTCGATAGTTGAATAGGCAATGCAGGCGGGGCAGGTTGCAGTAACTGCTGGAGTTTAGAATTTAGGGAAATATTCTACTGGAATGGAGTTGTGTCGGTGGATTAACATCCGAAGGCAGGGGGGCTGCTGCAATTGTAGCATAAGATTGCCTTTGTCTTGTGAGATATTTGTCTTGAGCTGGTGATGGCATCTCTCCTCTCATTTTTTTATGGTACATAATCCAAAACCTCCTGTTCAATTAGGTAAGACGGACATTTTAAGGAAGATTAACTGTGGGGTCCCCCACAGTTTTTGTGGTCTATGTTTTAACAGGGAATGTGAAATTCTTCTTCGCGAACTGGGCATATGTCGTGCAGTGCCCTACAATATTTTCGGGGATGACCAAACCGTTGGCATTTAAAGCACCGTCTGGGCCTAGGAAAAACGTACGAACACTGTAGCTTGTAAACCCTATTTTCACCTTTGAAGGTGGATAAATGGTACTAAAAGTCAACAGTAGACAAGGATTTGGGGTTTCAGGCGAGTCCCAACGAGGGGGAAATCTAAAAACATTTGTGACCGGAAATCTTTTCTGCTGTAAATTTCTTAAAATGACAGCAATATCTTTGTTTTTTTTTTTGTTCTAAAGAATAAATAGTGCCTTTGAATGTGCTTCTTATTTCATCAGGAGTGGAAATAAGAGGAATGTTTCTTAGAGATGTTAAGGATGACAAGATGAAACTTTGATTCTGGGTAGCTTGAACGAGAAGGGACCAATATCTCATTAGCGCGACTGGTGTGTGGGGGGGGGGGGGGGTCTTTAATTCCTAAAGCTTTTTCGAGTGCATCGCTAAGAATAATGGTTCGTTGCTCAGTAAGAGCTTTGGAGGTAGTGGATCGCAATAAGTAATAAATCGGGAATGATGTATCAGCTGGCATTTCTGGAGAGGGAGCAGCATATGGAGTACATAAATGAGAACGATTAATACGGGGGACACCTTTTCGGGATGCTCCAACCGTTTGGGCACCTGGGGATGTCGAGGGCCTGCCAAGCAATGAATCGCTGAGGTTACGCAGATGTGTAGTAGAAGGAATAAAAGCGGAAACACCCTCTGGTCTAGGAGTAGGAGGTACGGGGGTGGGATGCCCAACTGATGGTAATTGTGGACGCATAATCAGTTGCCAATCGTATTATCTTTACAACCCGTTTTCATAGAAGTTAAACCACAGTCTTCGTCTCCATATATGAGCAAATTATAACAATAAAGCAAATTAAATATAAAACTAAATAACAGATGGACCGGAAAAGCTTATATTTCATAAGAAAGGGTAGTCCTTCTCCCCACAACAGGTCACAAAACCAGAGACTCGCACAACTTCCCGGACCTCTCTCCGTAGGGTAGGCTGTGGATGTGGGCTCGTTTGACCCTCCTCGGAACTCTACGTCTTTTTATCGCCTTGTACATAACTTCACGCCAGAGCCCGAGATTATGCACCAAAGTACAGGACAGCCTGCTCTGGCTGATGACCCAAGGATCATCGGATCCCTTACAATTGACGGCCCAGTCATAGGTGAACAAAAAGGTCAGTTTTTAGCTTGTACCCTTATCCACGGGGAAGAAGTGTGAGGTGAACAGAAGACCCCTGGGGGAAGAGGCACCTTCGGGCCCAAAGGACTAAGACGGGGAAAAAAGGGAGGATATCCTCTTTTTCAAGAGGAAAAATGCGTACAAAGTACTTAAAGGCTTAAAGGAACTGATGGGTGAAAGTTAAATAAAATAAGAAAAAGGAAAGAGAGAGAGAGAGAAGCTATGATGGAGGAGGAGGGTTGAAAGATATAGACAGTATGAAAAACGAAGAGATAGAAAAAAGATTAAAAGAATTCGAATGTGACAAATGCACATACTTGTGCTGGGGCCGGAGGGACGCATGAAATCCCCCAAGTATTGGTTCTTGTCACTTTGCTATTATGTTTCAGGTTATTCTTCTCGCCTCTGCCAAACTCGCATTCCTTTCCTTTAGTCATTCCTTTACTGACTCAACCCACTTTTTCTTTGGTCTCCCAGCCAGTCGATTTCCAGCACACTCACCACTATAATCCTCCAAACCAACTGACTGCCATCTATCCTTTTAATATGACCAAACCAGCTCATTGTACTCTCGTTTATTCTCGCATTTACGCCTTTCTTCACAACACATTCTTCTTACACCCAACACGTCATTAAGAATGTCCATCTGGAACACATTGTACATTAGATCTATACCTTTTATTCCATAGTTGCACTACTATACATTAACACAGGTAACAACACCCCCTCTATTGTCAATAATCTTCTTTTGCGCTCCACTGACTAATGGCTTACGCTTATCCTATAGTTCGATTCACCCGAACCCACCGACGCTGGTATCTTAGTCTATCAGTCCGTTCACTCAAGGATTTAGTTCTCTGGCATGTCAATTCATTATACTTCTGCAAGCCATGTCTAGCTAGTGCTTTACTACTGTTCCTATACGATAGCATGCTGCTGGTAGGCTCGAACGATGACTGGTTGCCGGCTGTTGCGAGGTGTTTTTAGGCATGCTCAAAGCAGTGATTGAATCGGCTATATATTATAAGCTCTGATAACGTTGACTCCCGATATTCAGCTTGATTCATGGCTAACTTGACCTCTTCAGAATGCAGGGCCTTTGTTCTTGTCGGACGTCTCACCCGATGAGCTCGTATCATTATGCATTACTTACCTTATTATGGCCTTATATTTAGCTCGATAATTCCTGATCTCTTTACAACCTAGAGGCCCTGTTGCCGAATACTCTCTACCACTCTTCTCCATCAAAGACTCTGTGGCATGCTAGATTCGTTGCCCACGATATAACTCGAGATATTCATCTCATTAATATGTCTATAATTCGGTCACGTGTGCCTGAGCACCAGCTTTCTTATTCTCCAGTGCGATCAATTTTTATACGTACGCCGGCGCTCAGCTATCACCAACCGCTCTCTTGTAAATTTTAATGCGCTATTGCGCTGATGCACATTTAGTATTGCTACTACGCCTATTCATTTATATTTATATTATAAATCATACCTAATCTGGTAGATATATGAGCTACGATAATATGTGCTCTATTCTAAATGTGTCGATGCGCATCCCTGCTCTGCTATTAACAATTGATATTAAACGCTATGGGACAGCACTATTTTTTTCCGGTAAGGGCTGCACTTTATTTCTTAGAGCGAGTAGTGTCTCGCTACCGCGTTCACGTAATTTGTGGCGTACATAACTTTATATTCCTTATATCTGGCTGTAATGCTCGATACTCGAACGCACATGAGCTCCATATTACGCATTAGGCTAAAACTACCGTGAGCTTATGGTCCGCTATACATCTTGTTCAGTGAGTCGCTGGTAGAAGCATATGTGTACAATGACGCTCTTCAAATATTAATAAAATCATCTAGCAGCCATACTATGATGTTCTATACTGGTATGCATAGGCAGCCTGATTAATCTGGTGGCATGGCAGGGCATAGTTGGGGCTTAAATTCGCATATATACTAAGCATAGCTAGTTGATTTAATGCATCCTTTCTAGATCAATGAGATTATCCAGTTGGCTGCTAATTACATAAATTATTTCGAATATATAAATGATTTGTGAATATCAGCAGGGCTATTCCTCTATACTTATTGTCACTTCGATGACACTGGCTGCTGAGGCACGTTGTGCTACTTGTTAAAGCCCTATCAACTTGCCTGACACGTAACGTCGTACCGGTATCTGTATTTCTGACCGCTTACACAAACGTCGGACATAAGAGCTAATTTCTCGCGCTATATATATCCTACTAGACTGCTCCGCTTTATTCCACCCTATGCCTATATAAGAGGGTAGCTAATTACTGTCCTCGCAGTAAAAATCTCGTCGGAACTAATAACCCTCTCTATAACGCTTATATACACAAACTACTTGCATCCAATGCCGCCAATCAAATCAACTGCAATCTCGCTCCCTTCTAATAGAATCATTGTAATTTGTAATTTTTCTTATTTATTTTGGTAGTAGTCTACTAATCGTAACAGGAAGTTGCACAACTTTTCTGAAAGTCAGGGATCAAGTCAAGTAAAAAAAAACAAAATTGGTCAGGACGTTTAAAATATAATGCACATTAGGGAGAAGGAAAAAAGTAGCAGGTGATAGAAGCAATTGAAAGTAATCAGTGAAGAAGTGATTTACATGGGACCAAGTTGACATATTTTTTGATATATTTTTTTTTTCCTTACTGTATAATCGTGGAATGAGAGATGTATTTGAATAAGTGAATGAAAAGGATGAGCTAGGAATGACATTCGATACATCTAAATTCTTCTATCTACATGGATTTGTCCTTCTATATTTAGTATCCACATAATTGTACCCTCTATTCTTTCCTATGTTCTAGTTCGTAGATTGGAGGGTGTGTTCAAGATCATACCTTTGCTGATGGGAAAAGGTGATTGGTATATGGATTTTTGTGTTTTAGACTGTATGACTTATGGATTTTTAATGCTTTTACTAGGGTATCAATCGAGTAAACTTATCACTTTTGAGGTGTTATTTATTTTTTGAAGGTTCTGACGAAGTGATCTTTGGATATTTGTGGCACGTTGAAGGTTATTTTTATATTCATTTTATAAAATGACTTCAAAGCAAAAAAAAGTTTCTATTAACTCTTTGAACGAGCTCAGGTGGTTGTGTACGGTCATAACTGAAACTCTTGGTGTCATGTTCTGTTCAAGATTTACAATGTCATCGTATTTAATAATATATGGAAAAGAGTATTCTTAAGTCCAGTAAAATGCTGCTCACAAACCGTAACAAAAGCTAAGGCTTTTTGATTACAGGATTACATGACAGAACTTGAATGCCAGACTGTGCAAACAAAATGAGCTCAGAACAAATATTAGAAGGATGTCCTCTGAAGTACAAGCATGTCCAATGGCTCTCATCATTGAATCCTAGTATAATTTTTTATCAGTCAGGCCTCAGAACAAGGGAACAAGATTGTGATTTATTGCTAGAGGCTATGTACACCAATAACCGAAAGTCACAAGATTCTGTTTGCTGAGAAAGAAAAAGCACTATACTGTACTTTGCAGTGAAGCTCATTACTATACCACTTTGAATTAATAATTCTAAATATTTTGGATGGTGATTGTCTTTCTAAGAGACTTGATGAGTGTTTTTTTTTCTGTCTTATAGCACCTGAGAATCAAATGTTATGCGGAATTGGGGCAAATTATTAAATTAGGACATATTTTCTGCATGGGAATAGCGATCAGTGTAAGGAGGGTTTTTTCTATAAATAAGGCAATTTTCATAGTGGAGTAAATCTGAAAGTAACATTAGTCTGATTTGCTCAAAGTAACAGTGCACAATGCTATATAGATCTCATGAAATATGTATTGGGCTATGGAAAGTTCTCTAATTTCACTTCTTCAAAATGTTGACAATGTAAGAGCTGCCCATAGGAGAAATATGAAGAACATCTCCAAGAGTCAAAACAGAAAGAAAAAGAAGAAAGAATAAAAATGTTGCAAACAATACTCAAGATAGAAGAACATGTATTAGATCAAGGAGGAAATTCGAATAAAAACATGCAGAGCTTTGAACAGAAGAAAAGACTAATAAAATGGCAAAATTCAAATGCCTTGGAGAAGAAAAAGTTAATCTAAATCTCCCATTTAAACTTTTTATTTTTACAGTGTACGCTATTCACCTAGGCTAATTAATATTTAAGCTTTATTTATTTTCTTTTTGTGATAAATGTAAACCCTGTTTGTCTCTTTTCGGAATAAATAAAATATAGGAGTGAGCTTTGGACGGTTATGGGTAAGGTGTAGGATTTTATTACTGAAAAAAAATAATATTTTTTTTAAAATCCATTTCCTATGATGAATGTAACAAATTTAGTAAGTAAATTTTCCAGCCAAAAATTTAAGTGTATGAAAGCTGAGTAAAACTTTTATATAATGAATTAGATAGATATTATTTATACACCTAAAATAACGAACACGATGGCTGGTCAAGGAAAATTTGCAGATTTGGTCCAGGGAAAGTCAGGGAAATCAAATTCAAAATTTTAGTGTGAACACCCTGCGTAAATTTGAATTTGAGTATTGCGAATGTTAAAATTTGTTTTAACTGATAAAAAAGAAATTTCGAAGGATATAGTTAATATCTCTACTGAAAATAAATTCTTCTGAATGAATAGTAATATTTTATGCTTCGATAGCGAGGAGTTGGTCCGAGGCATTGGAAATTTACCACGCACGCTGCAAAACAGGCGCAAGAGCAGTGAGCCGGCACCTAAAGCATCCGCACCGCTCCAAAAGTCATTTTTGTTACCCGTAAGCACCCTGTGACTCTGGATTGTGTTCGAGCACGCACACCGACACACTGGACACTGCATCTGGTGCCTGGCCCAACCCTACTTCATACATATAATTTTTAATTTTGTTGTAATATTTATTATTGATTTGTGCAGACACTACTCTGGGAGATTCAGAATGAAAAGAAAGAAGATAGAAGAAAAGGGTTCAAATCGAAAGTACGTAGTTCAAGAAGCAAACCATCAATGCTCATGTAAACGCTTCATCAAACCATTGTAATAAGAGTCTCAAAGAAAGCAAAACCTCAAACGTCAGTACCGCCTTCATCCAACCTCCTTAAAAAGAGTTCAAGAAGACAATAACCTGCAACGTCAGTACCTTCATACAAACCATTAAATCAAAGCCATGCAGAAACCCACGCTCCGTTGCGACGACAGGCGGTTAGTTTGCAAAGCAATGATCAATTGCAAAGCCACATTTAAAGATACATAACAAAACAAAGTTTAATGTGAACATTGCAATTAATGATATCTAATCTTTAAAATACTGCCGAGAGAGAACATTTGCTAAATCTCATCACAGCAATATGGAATTGTTTCAATGTGCTACATTGCAGCATATGAATGAATTGAAAGGAGGCTTAAAAGATACACATAGCCTTGTGCATCGAAATATAAAGTTAGGTTCTAAATGTCATAGTGAGTGTAGACTATGGGAATTAATAAATAAAAGGAGATCGTAACAAATTCACGACTTGCTAAAGTGCTATTATGAAATAATTAAAATAGTGATTCGGTTATAAATGTTCTGACGTGCTAGCTTAAATGTATGTATTTGGATAGGAAGGCTTAAAAGACATAATAGCTTAGTGCATCGAATACTCTGACCCGCGTCAGTTGTTTACGCATTGCCTCGTTTTGTGGGGGGCTGACCTCATGGGTACAAACTGTTGGGCAGGGTATAGTATACTGCCAGTCTGCGCCGCAGTAGTGCCCTAAGCGTAAGAACAACTCCCATCAGTTTGAAAAAACCATGACGCTACATATAGGTGGCGCTGTCAGGTGGTGGAATGCTGGCACACAGTTCACTAGTATCCAATCTAATTCATCCAGAAAGATTTCGTACAGCGCTCCGATATTTTCGAGAGAAATTGATTAATGGGTCGCCTGGCAGAAAAACCCAAGCGAACGTTTCCAAGGTTTCTTGGTGCACTGGGGTGGTGTGGTGGCATTTTCGTTTCGTTTTCCAGAGGCGGATGCTTCCCACCCTTACCAAGGGTTTTTGTGATGTAGCCTTCTTAACACGCATGCTAGCCGCTCCGGCGAATCCTTCATCTTTCGTCGCATCTCGGTGCTAGTCCCGCGAGGCCATAGAAGTTTGCGATCCCCGAGTCAAACTGATGTTCGCTACCGCTGTTGGGCGACTGGTTTTAAACAGGACCCAGTTCCGACGACGGTTCTCGGTGTCATATGCGAGCGAGGAGATCTGTAACAGACTCGGGGTGACCATGGGCGGTTACTCACGACGAAATGAGAATTGACGGAGTGACGCGCTTGCAGTGGAATGGTACCCGAGTTGTCCATAAGCCTTGGTAGGGAAATCCAATGTGGTCATGCTCTGCGCGAAGATATAGGGGTGCCATTCTACGCACTATTCGGCAACATTGTTCACGGGGTGCTGGGCGGGTAAACAAAATCCGTCATCCGTTTGGGTCTGAGGATTTGAACCGATGAGGGATAAAATACCAATCCTTCCGAGGAGTGAGAAAAAAAAAAAAAAAAAATAAAGATTATTTAATAATGCTTTCTAAGAAATGCTATGGATGTAATATTAAAGGCCACTTAAAAAGGCAGAGCATATTCATTGAAAAATATAAATATGTTTTAAATGATTTCTGGAATTGCTAGTTACATAAATGTAATCGGAAAAAAATCTTAAAAGAATCACATGACCTTGTGCAGTCGAAATTAAAGATCTATTTAAATGTGCTGAGTGGCAGAACTATGAATGTAAGCGAGAGAAATATTAAATCACATTATGCCTTGTGCATGCCAGATGTAAAAGTTATTTAAATGTTGACTGAAGTGGTAGGCTACTGGATGATAAAATAATAAAAGAGACTCCTATAAAGTTCACTACTGCTTTAAATAATCTTGAGAAAATATAAAATTGTTTAAAATGTTCTGAAGTGGCAAGCTATGATGTAACCGAAAAAATAGGCCTTATAAAAAACACATATGACGTATAGGGCATCGAAAATACAGTAAGTTCTTTAAATGTATCTGATGTGCAACTAACTGAATGTAAATCGGAAAATCACAGATTAAAAAGAACCATATATTTAATAAGGCATTGGAAATATATAAAGCAAGTAAGCAAACTTAATTAGTCGATTCAGGGCGAAATAATGGCGCAGTAAAAATCTCGTACTATCGATTGAAAAGAAGTAATTAGTTGATTAGGTTAGTAAATGATAATAGGACAACAGTAGAGAGGTCAAAAAGAACTAGTATGTAGGCAAGGGCTGTTTGTAGCCGCTCCGGCTCCCGGACTCCGATCAACCATTTTAAAACTTAATGTCTCAGCTGCTCCAGTCATTTAAAATTTAACGCAGCTCTGGTAAATTAGTTATAATCATCTCCATTTTCACATATCATCATTAATATCTTCTTAAGACAGAAGTTAAATTAAAATGTTTATATTTATTATAAATACAATTAGGGTTGTTAGTGCCAGATGGACGGGCAACTTCCTATTTAAAAAATTTAAGAAAATAATTTACTGATTTTTTTTTTTAAAATAAAAATAATTAGTTTTTTTTCTTCCTAACTTTTAAAAATCTCACATTGAATTATAGCCCACATGATGAAAATATAATTCTATGTAAATTGTTTGTTTTGTATCTTAAAAATAAAGCTGCTTCAAGAAAATCCTCCTTTAACAAGAATATTCCTTCTGTATATTTATGATTTTAAAAATGCTCTCCAAATTATCGCATCACCGCTGCAGAGATGGAGCAAAAGCTGTTAACTGGTGTAAACACCAATAAATGCAAAATTTCTTATCATAATGAAGGTGTTGCGGGTGGGTCGAGAGTAAGAATAATTGTTGGTTAGCGGATTGAATTGTGGTTTTTGTATTTTCGATGTTTCGTTATAACATCTAATTACCATTTATATGATTCTGTTTATTTTTTCCTGGGATGATTTTGGCGGGCAAACTCAACTGTGAAAGAGTTACAAACTCACCCAAGGTTCTGACGGCACCTTGGACCCGATTGCCTATCAGAATACGGTCGAAACGCTAGCACATGTCTCAGGAGGGATTCTGATATCAGATGATTTCCACGAACTCTGACTTTGGTTTCTTGATTCGATAGTGTCAATTCATCTTTAAGTCCTTAGTTCACAAATCAGCGTGCTAGTTTAATAACTTCACACCTTCGGATCAAGAAGACGGGCTGACTATGGATACAACAAGATGGCCCGAAAAACAATATTTTGTTTTATTAGTTAACATCTTCCTTTTTTCCATATCTTCCGTTAATTTTGCTGTCCTTTGCCAAAATCAAACCTTTATTTCTAATATAATTAATTAAATAAGCTTCCTTCTCGTGAAGGAAACCAATTCACCGCAATTCAGAGATACGAAATACCCAGGCCGGTGCAGTGAACCATATCCCCGTTCCTCCGTCTGGTGACCGCAGTAGATCTACGAACTCCTTGGTGGCCCGAGGATAATGCTTAGGCTATTACCGTGACGAACCGGAGACTCCATACAAGTTTGGCACAAGACTAACCCCCACTCACTTCCTTTCAACTTGTTTATGGTTAAACACTTCGTTTACCAGGAGAATTCTATTAACAGACGAACAAGGAAGCGATATTTCCGGAACTATGCGTCCATTGTTATTCATTCTACAACCCTTATATCCATTGTGTTTTAAAAAGGTTATGCAGTAGGATTTTCCAAGAAACCGCCCATAACTCCCAACTATTGGCTCAACAGACTCCGATATCATTGGTTGTTGTTCCGGGAATGGCTGCTTGATGAGCTGGGCTTCACTCAGCACTAGTCGATATCGTGAATGGCTTCGCTCTGACCATCAATATAGGATGTAGGACCCCTAGACATTTCGGTTGCTCTGGCGGAGGCACGCTGATACATATAAGGTATTACGCGAGATCTGAATTTCGCAGAGACCTCCTAAACTTAGCAATGATGGAGCTACGCATGCCCCTAATGGCATTGTGCTTTTTCGTGGCTAGTCACGTTCATCTGTCAGTCTGTTTAATAGAATCTGGGTGGAGGGTGTGTTCTCTACTGTCTGGTTGTTGACGGGGTATGTTGTTCCCATTCCGAACCTATTAAGGAACATATTCTACAATGAAATGCATAAGACTCGATTTCAATTGACCTGCGACACTATGCAAGCTGAATGGAGAAAGAATGGTGCCCTCAGTTCCGCGTTGGTTTCCCCATTACGCCTCAGACGGGCTCCTTGCATATTTTCTGACACTTATCCAGTTTTGGTTTTTCGTTTTATCATACTCTTAAATAAATTTCACTAAATAAATACAGCTAAAGATAATTATTTCTGCACAGGACATAGTTTATTTAGTTCTCGAAAAACTGGTTAATCAATTTTATTAGTTTCCATCCATCTGCTTTTTAATAATATCTGCCTCCAAAATTATACTGATTTCTCTCCAAGCATTTTCTTATACATTTTCACATATATAATTTTTATCCCTTGATGCACATAGAAACTCATATTTTCTCCACTCTTCAATTAAATTTAATAATTCGATCGTTATCCAATTTCACTATTTGTGATATTTTCTCTCAATGTTTCCACAGCCGAAATGTGTTGTGAATTCAATCACAATGTGTACAAATTGAAGGGATATTTATTTCTGTAAACTGAAGCAGGTAACAAGCTGCAACTTTTGTCACTGGAAAAAAGATACTTAAAATAACATTTGGGAACAAGAATTAAAATCTGGCAACTTTTTTTTTTTTTTTTTTTTTGAAAAATGGAAAATAAACAAAAAGTTCCTAATTTATACTGATATTTGTATTGTTAAGGATTTATTCATAATGTTTCAGGATGGTCAAATTGATCCATATTAAAAACAGCATGAAATTATTAATTATTCATGAAACGTATATCTAAACTGTTTGAAATAAGATATAAATAAGGAGAAACAAATGGAGAAGCTCCATGTTTTATATTATAGCACTTCTATATGGAGGTCCTTTTCAATTTTATCGGCCCCAGTCAATTTTCAGGAATAGAGCAAAACAGTGAGGAAAATCGCTATTAAAATATATAAAAATAAATGTTGATAATCTAAAACAGCTGCCACGGTCTTAAAGGTTTTATTAATTTAAACTATTATATTTTTTATGTCATCACCATTATGTTATTATCCTATAAAATAACTCACACATTTTAAGAGTTAGCTTCATTTTAAGTTAGTATCGTATACACACACCAAAGCTTTGAAATCACAATAATACGAGTACAGGATCTAGTTACAATTAACCGGATAATGTCCCAAACTGTATAACCTTTTTAGTACAACTATGGCGAACAAGCATTCCGAGAGCTAATATAAAGAGTATCTTCGAGCGATCTCTTCTCACCAAGCCTCAGACTCTCGTTACTAGAAATTTGCAAGATGATCACAGTTCTCTATAAGTATACAGAAACCATTCACCAAAACGAATCTGCAGAGAACAAAGAGCTATGAGAGAAGGAAATTGATAAATGTAGTTTAAAATCGCCATCTAGACACAAACTTCACCAAAAGGCGAATTCAGAGAACAGAAGAGTATGAGAGAAGGAACATATGATTAACATGGATTTCAAGCAAAATTTGACGACGACCACAAAAGCTAATACCTGTAAACGATAGCTGACGGCGCTATTAGTAGCTTATTGAGGCATCTCTAGAATAAGAGAGTGATAGATGCCGAAAAAATGAAGCTTACCAATATGGTGAACGCGATCTTGTCTTTCTGTCATTTCAAATTATCTAACCAAAATTCCTGAGATTCTTTATCAAATCATTTAACTACGGCAAATTTTGAGTACATTTATTCTTGGTGTATATATATATATATCCTTAAAATTAGAAGAGAAACTCGAAAACACCAACTGACAATTAGTCATTATTAATTATTATTAGAAACTCAATTTTTCGTGCTCTCTGGGCACTATCTTCAGCATAATACAAAAAATTATACATAAAAAAGTAAAAATAAAAATATAAACTAATAAAATAAAATTATAAAATTAAAAATAAAAAAGATTTAAAAAAATATTTAAAAATTATATATATAACCTTAGTTTTACTTAAACCTCGAGATAAAAGTACAAAAGCTCAAAAAGACAAAGTTGAATAAAAATAATTATAATATATATAATACTTAATGAACTCTAATTTATTATTTTTTATTTTACAAAGAAAATTATATCAATTGCATTGATCTATAAAAGAATAGTATAAATTACAAATATTGGGTATACAAGAATTGTACTGTTATATAAATGAATATTATTATTTAAACAAAAGTACAAAATAATTTTAATAGTTTAACCGAGGGTTTGACGGAGTTTAATCACTCCGCTTTAAGCACTGATTAATAAAGTAACTTTAATCCATGATTTATTCCTAATCAATTCACTATCAGAGACTCAGAGAAGAGAGGAACGAAAAAGTAACTAGGTAGATAGGCGATACCGAATGGTCCTTTTCATTAGAGCTAGTTCCACGATTTATGAATAGAGAAACTTCATAGTGATTTGATGAGAGCATGGCAAACTCGTACGATAATAAATGAATGACTCACCCCTGATGTTTTGAGCAATTTACTGAATCACTCTGAAAAGTATTAGCATGGACCACAACACCTTTTGACAATCATCACTATTTAAGCAGGGCCCTCGGAGACTGTTGAAGGTCGAATTGGCGTTCACTGACGTACCACCAACAGATTGAGTGTCGCAATGGGCTCTTTTCTTGGCCCTCCCGTTGCTAACGTCTTTTTTGAGTTTGACTCGAAAGTACATGGCTGATACCTGTCCCTTGACTTGTTCAAACCACTAATATACAGACGAATAATGTTGATGACTGTTTCCTTGATTTTCAATAACTAGAGAACAGGCCACATTATTTTTGAGTTTTCTTAATCAACAACATAGGTGTTTAAAATTTACCATGGAGGGTGAGCATGAGATTCTTGCCTTTTTTGTGGTTTACAGACGGAAATGGATTCCTTTTTTACCAATATTTTAATCGTAAAGCCTTCGCTAAATCCTTATTGAGCGCTCAAATAATAGGCTTGTGAGATATCGTTGAGATATATTATACTTAAAGGTTTAAACGAGGATTACGCCTGCTAAGGTCATTGTCACAAGCTCAAGAATTATATCGAGCATCTCTAAAGCACCTTTGCTCATTACATTGAGAGTAATTAAATTTATCAAAACGTAAATGAATGAAAAACAATATACTTATATACGTAAAGTTAGTAAATTCAAATTGTTTTTATCACTTCACAATGGAATATTGAGTTTATATAATGAATTTACTTATTATTAATTAGTTTATAATGAACAACAATATTTAGACCTAGCATCCTGTTCTTAGAGACCGTTCCTCACATAAAAAAAGTTCTATATTAAATCTCTAATACTTGAGTATACGTGAGTATGCTAAGAATTCTCCACAATGAAAAATATAAGCTCTCAAATTCCGTGAGTTTATAATGAATACAACTTCCATTATCTTTCATTATTAATTATTTTGAGTATTATCTAACTATAATTATTATATAAACTGGGTAACTTATTAAGAGCAAGTAACGCGGATATTCCTAATTAAGTTAATATACGTATCATTCTTGAGTGGTTTTATATTTGCTATACAATGAGTGTTGCATTATACGAATATATAAGCTTGCTATGTAGGTCCAACTCACTGGCCTGCATAGTAAACTTCATGATCAGTAATTGCAAAAAAATACTAACAGAGGGAGTCTCTTATCGTATATACTGATATTATTAGCCTATGAGCTCTCCACTACTTAAGTATTCTCATCCATCGTAGTAACTAATAGCTCATGAAAAGGACGCAATCGTATATTCAGCCTTATTACCTGCTATTTCGATTCTACGGCTCGCGTCCGTCATGGACATTGAATATGTATCTATAGTACAAGAAAAATCAAGTAACTTGAGGAAAGCATTATTCCAATGTTACATTAAAATTAGATCAGAGTTAGCACTTTAAAGCCGGAGCAGTATCTACTCCGAACCTAACACATTAATATGCTTCAATTTAGTTACATTAAAATTTTTTTTTGATTTTGTTAAGTACAAATATTCTTAAAACATTAATTGTGAGATTTACAAAATTGTAAATTTTTAAGATGTCACTAGTGTTTATCTGAGGTAACAATTTAGTTATCTATAAAAAACCATAAACTATGAAAATACACCTGCATGAGAAAATAATAATAAATTTTAGTATAAAATAATCTAAGATCTAAAGATAAATATATTATTCCACTTTTATACTATATTATGGTACTTAAAAAAACGAAGGTTATATATAGTTAAAAAACTAAAGATATAATTATGAATTTAAATTATTTCCATTGTTTAAATTTATTTGACTATTTTTTTTTTAATTTTGTTTAATTACTCTTTTTTGTTTTCTTTATTATTTAATTTTTATAATGTTAATTTTTGTAGTGCTAGAGAGATGAGTATCCACAAGAAGATATACTGTACGTGCGTTATTCATCATCATAAAATCAAAATCAAAATCTACCATCATCAAAAATCCACTCATTGGATCTACCGGCGACTCGGTCATCTTTCTTCGCGCCCTAACATATATCTTCTCGGTGGTTTTCACTAAAGGTGAACGTAACATGAGCACCTCAGGAAACAGAAAAATTAAGAAGAAAAAATATGAAGCAACGTAGAAAAGATAAATATAGCCACCAGCCTTAAAAAACCGCCCCTTTATATAATTCACAATTAATAGTTTGATACTAACGAACGCACATCACGAAAAATATCTCAACTCTAATAGAGCATTCTCACGGGAACCTATATACAGCGATGAACCCTCAAACTAGTAATAATCTCGTCATATTGTGAGGGTTAATATATACTTAATAGCCCATAAGGTGGGCTACAACCTCTAACCTATAATAATTGATTCCATAAATAAATATATATAACTGACTACCGCCTATTACACTATCCTTGTAATATGTCACCTTAAACTTTCTCGCTTCCTGCCAAACTCTAACATTTCTCTCCTATCCAGAGCATTAATTACCTTTTCTGACTCAATCCATACCATATATATAATATATTTTTCCTATCTGAGTCTCACACTATCTCAAGTCGATTATTCCTACCATCACTAACTCACCCAACTTAAATATACATACTTTTCCATCATTATGAACGCAATAAGACTCTAATCTCAAACGGTACTTTCATTTAACTCTCTCAAAATTACATATCCACATTCTACTCTACTCTATACGCAAAATCTTATATTCTTTCTATTATAAAAAATACGTATTTATATAACCTCATTATAAGGTTTAAATCACGTATCTTTTCACACCTAACACGCCCCTAAAGATTGTCTATATTGATAACACATTTGAGAACCTTTAAAGATCTATATTAATCCTCTTATTCCAGCACCATTCAAAGTCCTCACTAACCATACATTAACAAACGGGTAATATCAAACATACCTCACGTAAGAAACCCTAGCATGCTACTCAGTCTGAGGTCCTCATTATCATACTACCACCAACGATTTAAATGTATCCAGCAAAAGCCTTAGTGCATTCACCACTTTCTCTACAAATCTACATATCTCTGCATCAAATCACGTCTTAAATATCCTATTCATTCATAACATATATCTAAATAGAGTAAATTACTGACACTTTTGATTCAGCGAATGAACTCAAATCTAACCCTAAACTTATCACACACGAAGTAACTAATCCTTCACCTAACACAACCTAAAATATACCTTACGTTAAATACGAGAACCACATTATCAAACCCCATCCGTTTTGCAGCGCCCTTAAATCTAATAAATCTCTCTACCAAGTCAATCTCAAAAACTATCTCTAATTCAAAAATTCGCCACATCATACCAAATCTATACCTCATATAATATATAAATAGGTATGGAATACACCTCCACTCCTACTATTCCATTTCGTCCATCATTCTAACATTATATCTCACCTTGTCACCTATAACATACCTAATAAAATTCTAATTCATAATACCTCATCCATAAAACAGAATTATAGGATCGCCATAGGAGACACTAGCAATCAATCCCTTAAGTCTCACTATTCCGCATATGATTAATATAATTAAAAAAATAAGTCACTTTCGACTCTTAATTATAATCTTCACAATAATTGGAAGTAATAAAGATTCCTTAGAGAGGTTATCATTTTGAGATAATTCATTCAATTTTTCTTTCAAATTACTATAAACAAACAAGGACTTGTATTTGATTGTTATGAATTTATTTCTCTGCATCGACTAGATCCCTCAATAACAAAATTTAAACTAAATATACATATTTATTGAGCGCAATGTATCTTACTCAAAAGGTTCCAAATACATTTTAATTTCAATGATACAGATAATTGATACCACAAATCCTCTACCGACTTCTAAACGCAAAATAACCTCATTGATTCTTTTTATATCACCCAATAACAGTCCTTTCAGTAATAACATTCGATGCACTTAATTCGATCCAATATAAATATACCTAAGCACATTAAAATATCTTCCTAATCAATAACATCCTCATAATAAACTTTATTTAATCACTTAAAAAATAAACTAGTAATATATTAATATTCAAAAAGGAGCTCAAATATAAGGGTTAACTAATTAATAATTGCTCTCCTACCAATCCTTCAGGAAACTTATAAACCTCTAAATATATATATATAATTTATACATAAAAAAACGCTTTCTTTAAAAAGAGTGAAATATCAGAAATCCAATCAATCTACCAATATTCTCTATGAGCACTTTTATATATTATATATATATTATATATTTAATATTATTATAATATATATATATTATATATATATAATATATATATAATATATATATATATATAATATTATTATTATATAAAATAAATTAAATATATAATTAATATAATATAATTAATATAATATATAATTATATATAATATATATAATACTTAATAATATTATTTATATAATATATATATTATATATATAAATATATATTATATAAATATTAATAATATATATATAACTACATGGTTCTGAAGCGAGTGAATCTAGATAGAGAAGTATTGAATAGAAGGTTGTAGAGAGATTTGGGCAGGGTGGTTAAAGGAAGGGCGTTTTTGGATAAGTAAACGTAGATAAGAGTAAGGTTATGTAGTTGTGAGTGAGGACAGTCCTCTGGGTGTGAAGTTTGCTAGATGGTGAGACTAAGCATGGAACAAGTTGTACTGAGAGTTAAATAATTTTGGATATATATATATATAGTTGGATCGATAAAAGGGAACGGATGATGCAGAGTGTAGTATGAAGTTTAAGTATGATAAAATTGATCAAGCGAATGACGTGGCTTAAGTGCCAATATATTAATAATCCTATGGTGGAAATGTAAAAATAAGAGACTTAAAAGTCTTGAGTGCGCTAATAGCTATTACGTAGAGGGTATGTTGTTACTGTTGAATATAAGTATCTAATTAAGTTATTGAATTCTAAATAGTAAATCATTATTTGTCTGATAAGAGGTATATACGTAATTCACAAAGTATCAAATGTGGTTAAGATGGAACAATCTAGGGGCGTGTTTAGGATGTGAGATAAGAATTGATAAAATGATGAATGAACGTAATTAAGTAGAGTTTTAATGAGTGTAAAAAAAGGGATAAAATGTAGAGAAATAAATTGAAAAAGTATAACCTTTGAGATGAAGTTTGGTCATAATGGAAAGGGTATGTAAGATAGATAGGTCAAGGTTTAGTAAAAAGTATACGGTATGTAGTAGAATATGAATAATTATGATGGTTAGGGTAAAATTCAAGACTTTTTTTTTTTTATAAATAAGTTTCACAGCCTTCTCACAGGGTCACATATGACCCTAATTTACAAGGAGTGTGAGGTAACTCTTGCTCTAGGTAATTTCTCCTAGGATCGGGAGAACTAAGGATTCGAACCAAATTTTTGCTAAATGCGACTTGAAATAATATATACTTTATATAATATATATTATATATATATATAATATATATACCGTCGCTCTAACTATATACCCGATTTAAATGCCACGTAGCGGCTAACATAGGTCAAGGGAGAATCACCTATGAGAAGATAAAAAAAGTTAGGATTGGTCAAAAGCAAAAGATAAGTCTAGGTGAGGATATCTGATAGAAATGAATGCAAGTGTGGCAGAAAAGAAAGGTGCATTAATAGGAGTTGAAGTAGCTAGGTTTTAATTGTAGAGGGTGATGGTTTTAGCGTGCAAAAACCTGGGCAAGAGTGAATGAACTCACACTTGGCGAAAATCTCATGTGTATTGATAAGTGTATTCGTCGCGGTCCCGTGAAACACTCGTGGGAATGGGGATTTATAGGTGTACCGAATCTGCCAGCAAGCTCTTAAATCTCACTAAGAGGGTAAATTAGCGGATGCAAGGATGAGAGGGTATATAGCTAGGCATTAATTTTAACGATTGTCACTCAATACTATCTATTGCGGCTGAGCACTCTGAGATAGCGTGATAGTCTGTTATATCCGCTATGTTTTGAGCATTGTATAGACGCCACCTACCACATAGCTCTTGGAAAATACGCAAAAGTGAGTTTAATAGATGATTGATTATTAATCATATAATATATATATATAATATTAATAATATATAATAATAATATACAATTATATATATAATATAATTAATATTATTTAATATATAATATATATATAATATATATATAATATATAAAAATATATAATATATTAAAAAATATATATATATAATAATATATATTATAATATAATATATACTATATACTATTATTGCTCTTATAGGACAATTAATCGGAATCGGCATCGAATCCGAAGGAATCCACTGTATTTCACGAATTCGAAATCGGAAATCGGAATCGGCAAAAATATACCGATAATCTTATTATAACTACGATTCCTTTGAGTATACAATCTCGAAAATAAAATAATTTTAATTCTATCTATTATAATGATAATTTATCAAATGACCAATGGAGGTTCGGAATTTGCAAGTGTAAAAAGGATAATAACACTGTTATATAATTGGAGAAATTTTTAAAACTTTCTAGTTTCTAATAGCCTAGAAAATCTATTTAAATTATAAAGTAAAACTGGATTGCAGCGTGGCCCGAAGCAAATCTTTACGTCTGCACGAGCCTGATAAAAACATACAATCGAATCATCACCAATCTTATATGTTTAGTGTTTAAAGATTACTTCCTTTGCAGAGCCACTGACATCACAGTAACTTCTGGGCAATGTATTTCTCCGAGGTTCATGCCTGTTGGAAACATAGTTATAGTATATTTAATACTGGTTTCTCTGATGTGAATCTATAATTAAGCTATACCCGTAAAATGTCGAATAAAATGTTGACGAATACCACTGAACAAATATATACTTGCCTCAATCTGCTAGGAAAAAACGTATCCTTCGCTCTAGATAAATTGTGACGTTATCTATGAAAATAGTAGAAAAAGTCACTATTACCGTCCTCGGATCGAGATGGGCATCTCGTTCTTTTTCAATCATTAGAATATCTCACACACGATCACATCTCAAGTATTATACAGATGTATAAATGTCTTACCTAAACGTTTAGTCAGTGTGAAGAAATTTCATACATAGTTGTTTAAATTGCTCTCAAAGCTAAATTAGAATATTTTTAGATAACATGAAATCAGATTGAGAGTGCGATATATCTGCAGACCCCTTAAATATAAGGTCTAGACAGAAGGTTTAACTGAATATTATCTAAATAACAGACTAAAAGCAGAGAAGAGCAAGAAACTACTTTCTTCGGAAAAACTGTGCAAAGCAATTGAACATTGATGGTTTTTCTTAAACTAAGCGTTTTTCAGTTCACAATAAAAATATTACTTTGCTTTTTAGCACTTTCTTTTTACTATAACAGTGAAAATAAGCTTTACATAATCCGGAATTATATATGATAATGTCCAAAGAATATCTTATTTATAACGCCATGCAATATGTAACTAGCTGGCAGTCATCCCATATGTATGATTGCACTTTATATTAAACATAACTTTGAATCACAAAGAAAGAGAATAAAAAAAAAAATAATAAAAATAAATATATAATTCTTTTCACCAGCAACAATGTAAATTTAAACACACCGACAAAGAATTCATTTATATATATTAATCACGTGCCATAATCGCCCACTAAAGCTAATTATTCCATAGTATAAAATATGATAGAAATATACTAACGAGATGAGTTAACAAAATATTTGTACCACAGCACAAGATTTTATTCCAGAATTATTATCAAACCAGATAGTTCTATAATACACCAGTACATTCATCGAATCCACTTAATACTAAAAATATTATTTGAATCAAAATGACAGGCTCTCTATATAATCAATATATGACATATGATCAATTCAAAATAACCTAGTATATGGCTTATTATAAAACAAGCGAAAGTATAACTTATGAACAAATTTATGCTAAAATATAACTTATAAAAATTTTATTATGATCTGAGTACAAATTTTAACAATTGAGTATACCTAACAATGAGAATCAATAATAAGGCATGCGAGGACAATAATATACTCAAAATATATTGAAAATGAAAAAATTATTACTTTTATTTTATTATGAAAAAGTAGACAGAAAAAAAGAACTATTTGAGGGAGTACTTTGGGTCTATCAGGTATCAGCATGGTATAAAAATTACATAGAATAATTAAATAATATAGATAATCTAAAGCAAATTATACAATTTACTGATCAAGAATTCTTGAAATCCATCGCTTTAAAATTACATACCTATGATGGAGAAGTAATATTTAATAACAATATAATAAAAGTGGAAGATATTATCTATAATAAATCCAATATAGGATGTGGCCGAGATTATATATGTTGTGATTATAAGGAATAGGAAAACAGTTTAATTCACTAACACTAATCTTTAAACCATTTTCCATGAATTATGAGCCATCAAGTGATAATGAATTATATCACACATGTGCTTCAGGCCAATATATATCCAAATATGAAAAATGATTAATGCACATATTTTTTTTTTAAAAGTAAGTCAAAAGTATATAAATATTTAAGGGACTAGGGTCTACAGTATCAGCATGGAAAAATTCAGTGAAATAAGAGAATTTACAGCAATTTACTATATTATCACTTTATAAAGATAAGATATATAACTTGTGCTTAGCATACCTATTTAAACTTGATTCCATCAGCTAATTAAAATTACATTCTATGAGGATTTATTTAATTAATAAACAATATAAAAGTGGAAATATTCTTAAGCAATGGATGAAATGTTTTATATAATGTTTTATGTATAAAAGGATAAGGAAAAATCATGGTTATATTTAAATTCACACTACTTTTAAAACTACAAATTCATATTAATCAGATTTTTCTCATTTTATCTAAACAGATGGGTTCCAGTAAAAAAAATAAAGTGATACTGAAAACATAGAAATATAAAAGGTTAATTATTAATCAATTCAGTTTGAAAAAGTTGTACTCATTTTACGGAAATTTAATAAAATAAGAGAAAAAGAACTTTATTAATAATAAAAATCACAGCAAAGTAAACTTCAATTATCCTAAAGTAGAAAGATCAACAAATTATAAAAAAATTGAGAGTCGACTGAATTAATAAATAAAAAATAAATATTGAAACTTATTAAAATAATTCAGTAAAAAGTCCCTACAATTGGTCAGAGTCATTAACGAAATAACAGGAACCTTTCAGCTATTTATGGGTGTCCTTAAAGCTATAAATATATTCAATAAGCAAATGTCCCTTTTTCACGTTGAGAAAGTGAGAAAGATCTTTAACATCTATTGGAGGACTCATAAAATAGATGGGGTCAACTATAAATATAATCTCGGTTATACTATAAAAAAAAATCGGATGGCAACTCTAAAAATCAGGCAAGATAACAAAAATGAAACTTCACAGATTATAGATCTTTGTTAGCACTGATATGAAAAGGGTAATCTTAAAAACCTTTGACCATTGACAATCTTAATTCCAAACTTTGAAAATTTACACAAAAAAAACGTCGATTCGTCATACAACTTAAGATCCATGATTTTTAACTAGTCAATAATAATAAATAATGAGAATTATTGAGCTTCAGAAGTACTCTAGTATCTTTTAGGTATGAGACTCTCACACAGAAGGAATTTTTAACATTATCTTGTTAAACCACATAATACAAATAAAAAATTGTCATTACAATTTATTGGCTATAATCGTATATTTATATTATAATTGCTATCTAAATACTTTTCCAGTGTGTATATAATATATAAAAACAATAAAAATATTGATATTAAATCATCTATAATATCTCATATCTCTGTATAAGCAAACTAGAGATAATACTAGTAAAAAAACTTGAGAATCAAACTATGTAACATTATTTTTTAATATCACTATAAAAAGTGGATTTGTACATAATGAGCGCAAAAAATAAAGCTCTGAAATTTAGTCAAAATACATAACGGACAATAAGCCTTACCATGTAAAGGCGTACTAAGCTTTATGAGCTTTCAGCAAACGAGTCCGCAAACTATTATTTTATAGAAAATGCTTATTAGAATTATAACCAAACCACTCCCCTAGATGTTAGTGATTTAGGCACAAAAGTCCGCATAGATATTAAATGTAATTGGAACAGATTCTCTCGTCATAATATGAGTACATCCTACCTATAAACAAATTCTTGTTCTACACATGTAGAACCCATTCTATAATCCTAGAGTAAATCACATAAGAATATAACATATTTCTCCGGCACAAAGATTCATATTCCGTCCGACATTAGATCACAAACCCTCAATAATAATTCTACTTAAGCGAGCACATATTTTATATTATCTCAACACTAAGAAGATAGATGAAATTGACTGTTTCTAAAAATCAAACTCAACCAAAAAATATAATTGCCAAGTGAAACTTAGTTCAGCTTTTGTTTAACATTTGAGCTATCACAATATATATCTGGATCTCACCATATAAAATTAGTTCGTACAGAAAGAGCTGTCGCACCACCCAGACTATGACCGATAGTGATTCTAGGCGCAAGAAGACATTACCAACATGCTGCCCAACAACAGATAAAGAGCGAGTATAAATGGAGCATTAAGAAATGAAATAAACCTATCGTAACACGGAAAACGCGGGTTGTGCTTAGTCCCGTCGTCTATAATACTATCAATATAATATATATATATATATTATACCGTCCAGAGTAAACACTTAATAGGATTGATTACCTTTAAAAATTATATAGCTATCCAAATTTTTAAAAACCGCATAAAAACAGGAGTAATACTAGCCTAATTAGGTAATAATATATACAATTAAATTAATATTAATAATTAGAATGAAAAAGTAAATACGAGGCGACATCTGAAGAGGAGGGCGTGGAGTATGGTATTTATCTCAAAAAGACATTTATCAATCTTATCAATTATCTCGTCAGAATCTTTAAAGACTACAATATTAATCAAATCGAGAGCTTCCCTAAACTGGCTCCACACTTATATACTAATAAAATATATTTTCACATTGTTATTAATATATGTAAATTAATGAGAAAGATACAAGTGAATAAGAAGAATATCTGAGTCACTTTTTGAGATCTTATAATAGTATCATAGAAAATCGGAAATCGAGATATGTAGACCAAATCCGATAGCATGGAAAATTTGGAAATACGTCTCACAATCACTAAATATATAATATTATAGTATATAATATATAATAATATATATAATATATATTAATATATTAAATTTATAATAATTAATATAATATATATGATTAGATAGAACATAATAATATAAAGAATACTCAAATTATATAAAAATGTATAGAATATATATAAATATATATATATAATATATATATATAATATATATATATTAATATTTATATATTAAATATTATAATATATATATATATAATATATATATATATATATATGACAATACTTACTATTACAAAAAATGTAAATGTATTTGTAAAATAACATCTCAAATAGAATAATAATTTATAATTAATCTAAAATACGAAAAAAAATAATTACTATAAAAACAAAGTAAGTTAAAAACTAGCAGGATTAAAAAATATGCCAAATAATCAAGTTAACTTATGCAAGTTACCAAAGCATCAAGTACCTACTACGTACAAAAGGCTCAGTACAAGTACAATAAAAAGTACCAACGAGCACAAAGTTTTTTTGGTCCATCGGACGAAACTCACAAGTAATCTAAAAGTACTTAAATAAATAATACAAGTATCTATAATAATAAAAAATAATAATAATCCAAATAAAAATAGGTCATCAAAATGATACAACCATACACAATTATTAGCACAAATTCAGAGTATCTTGTTATACTAGTATAAACCGCAACCTCCTGAAATAAAACGAAGATTCTCTAATTGTTAGCTTTTTAACCACAAAGCTTTATTGTTTACCTCATAATAATATAAAAATATTTACATTAAATATATATAAATATTAATAATTAACCAATATTTAGACTATATGGGGCTAATTCAGCGTGTAATATATATACTATAAGACATTCATTAATATGTGTGGTGAAAATAGTAAGAGAGAAGCACGCGAAATTGTTTGATTATTTCCTTATAATGCATTTTATCGGCACTTCACTATAATAACTATAAAAAACAAAATTTTAAATGAAACTTAAATTATTAAACTTCAGTACAACCGTGTCTTAACAATATATATATTATATATAATATATATATATTATATATATATATATATATATATAAATACGATACGATTAGTGAGATTATATATATATACCCATACCAATATAAAAACCTGATTAATTTATAAAATATTATATAAAGAACAAATATAAATAAATTAAGCTATATAATATAAATAATAATTATTCTATAAATAAAATATAATAACAATATTATTTTATATTTTCTCCTTACAAAATAAAAAATATCATATTATATATATATATTTTATTCAAATGAAACTATAAACATATAATAATAATATTTTAATTCAATATAAATTTGAATATGAATGAATTGACAAACTATTGTATCCTCGTACTGTTCAATAGTACAAGTCATTAAAAATATTTTATTAAATTAAAAAATATTAAAAAAGTTATTAATTGCAATATAAAATCAAACATAATAACATACACTCAGAGAAAAACGCTGAAATATACTATTTTACAATACGATATTTATCCAATATCTTTATATAATTTTAAAAACAATTAAAAATGAGTAATTAAATGCAAAATTCTTTTAAATAAATTATTATTATTATTAAATTATATTATAATTATATAATTTAATTGTTCTTTATTATTATTTCATATTTAATTTTTATATAGTTTATAAATATAATTAACTTTTATAGTATTATTATTATAAATCTTATATTCTTAATATTAATATAATTATATAAATTACTTTAATCACTTAAGTAAATACCCTGTTAAAATAAACAGTAATTGGCATTTGTTAAAAAGCATATTATTTATATAATTTATATATTATAATTATATTTAATTATAAAAGAAACGAAACAACTCTCTGACCATTGTAATCGAAGTAACCTCTATTGAACTCTTGAAATTTAATATAATAAATTATATAAGATCAATTAATTAATTTGTTAATTAATAATATATATAAAAATATGAATAATTTATACAAAATAAATGTTAATATTTATTATTTAATACTTATCATATAATATTTCTATGCTTATATCACTACGGTGGGAATCACTAGAAATCATCCTGAGAATCTCGAGACATAGCCCTGAACTTAAACATATTTGTGTGAATATATTATAAATATTATTTTAATTATTTACTTATGATTATTAATTTATTATTATAATTAATTAAAAAATATAAAATAAGTAGAAATATATTAATATATATCTAATATATATATAAATTCTTTATCAATATGTATAATATTATATAACTAGATATATAAAGGGCTGTGTTTAGTATTACAAGTCCATTTACTGGTACCACAAATTTTGATAAATATTATTAAGGTATAAATTCATGTCCTGCTGACTAAGTGTTCAACTAAAATTAAATTCACTGTCAATTTTTTAAATTTTTTATCTTTCTTTTGTTACATACATGAGTCAGTTAATGTAATTCCTGGCAAAATATTTAACTGGATGGTACATTTAGTAAGTTATAAAAACGAAACGTATATCTAGGTGTAACTGATTTCTGTTATACTATAGTATATATATTATATAATACTAGATATAAATAAATATTTATATATATATATAATATAGTATATATATATATATATATATATATATATATCTATATAATACAATATATATATATAATATATATATATATATATATATATATATATATATATATAATATATATAATAATATATATTATTATTATATAACCTTATGTAATATAAAGACACTTAATAGATATATATATATATATATTATATATATATATATATACTATATATATTATAATATATATATAAAATATATTAATAGTATATATATATAATATAGTATAGTATATACATTATTATATATATAATATATATATATATATATATATCTATATATATATATATTATTATAAACTAATTATATAATTAATATATACATATTATATTAATATTATTAAGTTATGGAACTCAAAAATGCTAAGTATTCCATGGCGAGTTTTGCAAGATGTGGAAAGCTTTTACAAGTATCCATACGCCAAAGCCAGTGGCATCTCCTATCTTGATTCCAAGCGTATCTTGCGCTTGTGATATTCTTCCGATAATGAAAGTGTGCTTTTTTTAACACCTCTAAGCAAGCTTCTCATGGCTGCTAAAAGTAAAAGAAAGCTCATGGACTCAGCAATGGTTCCATGCTAACCAGATGGTATTATTTGTGTTTTGTTCTGTGAGCATTCTGCTTTTTATGGTAGTGATATTTCTGCTGTAGCATCATTTTATACAGATATTCTATCCTAATTAATCTTTAAAACTCTGTGAGGTACGTGATTCAGAAAATTGTTTGTTTTCACAAATAGAAGCTAAGAAATGTTGCTATTGAACTGAAGTCATCGTTTTGCATGAAGTTGAAGATCTATTAGCTAATCTCAGAGAGAGTTTTCTTCCATCTTTGATAGTCCTTACTTTTAATAGCAGTATTTATCACATATATTACATATATTATATATATATATCTATAATATCATATATTTTGTATATATATATATATATATAATATATATATAAATATATATATATATATAGTAATTATATAATATATATATATATACTTATTATATATAGTGTAACACTTAACGGTAGTGCTCACTCACGTTTCTCATAATTTCGATAGATGAATACCTATCCGCCTATATGGAAAAAACAATTCCATCGCGGATGCCGGATCGGATATTCGTTACAACCTCTAATATATATATATAAGTATATAATTATATATAAATATATATATATATATATATATAATAATAAATATAATATATATATTTATATATAATAAAATTACGCAGTATAGGCACCAGTAGCCTGGATATATGGCCTATGGGGACCACCCTTGTGTAATTCAAAGATTTCCTTGTACAGGTCCAAACTACAGTGGATTAATCCTTTATATTCTCAAATATACGTTTATATATAATAATAAAATTTTCTACAGCAAAAACTTTTAAACTTTCCAATTGAACACGAAATTAATCTCTAAATAATATATATGTTAACTTTTCAATACAAAAATAAGATTATCTACCAGTAAAATTACCTGAAAACTAATTATCGTAAGTAACTTCTACTACATTAAGCCATTAGCAAATCAGACAACAATACTACAAACTACTAATAATATATATTTTGACACTTTAAAGGAGAAACTGTTAGTTGAACCTCTTTAGAAAATCTGTAAATGAAAAACGTTTTTGATGAATTTCTATAAGTACATATACATATAGCAAAAAAAAAAGCATAGTTTTTTTTTAATATTAGCGCAGTTTTTACTTCTTAAGTTTTTAACTTTTTCCTCCAATAATGGAAGTAAAAATCTTTAATTTTCAAGATGTTTCAATTTTTTTTGCACTAAAATGCTGAATATTTTATGTGGTTATAAACTT